>NC_047560.1:37419130-37691630 GCF_902806645.1 Magallana gigas | reverse complement strand
AGACTTTCGGTCCCTAAAAACCCCTAATTACATAACACATGATAAAATCATTACATTGCTTAGATATATAACTGTGAGGTAAACATATTTGCTCTATAATATTTTACAAAATATCCCTCAGTAAAGGGATATAGATAAAAAACTTTAGAGCCCTTTGATCCCCTAATTTAAAGGGCCAGCCCCTTTTTCTTGATATCAAATAAAAGGTCACTTAATTCTGAACACATTTTGTTCAACAAGTGTTAAGAAATGTTTTACCGTTCTTGAGATATATGGGAAATAAGGTTTTAGGGGCCGATCCCTTGTCTCCTTTAAGGGACCGATTAATGAAATTTTGAAGGTTGCATATTGTTAAGAACATCTTTTTGAACAACTTTTCTTCTGTATTGCATTTCAAAATAGTTTTCCTTTCTGAGATATGGGTGATCAAAATTTTGGACTTTAGGCCCTTAAAAACCCTTAGTTACGTAACACATAATAAAATCATTACATTGCTTAGATACATAACTGTGAGATAAACATATTTGCTTTGATAACATTTTACAAAATATCCTTCAGTAAAGGTCTATAGATTAAAGAATCTAGAGCCCTTTGGTTCCCTAATTTAAGGGGCCAGCCCCTTTTTCTTGATATCAAATAAAAGGTCACTTAATTTTAAACACATTTTGTCCAACAAGTGTTTAGAAATGTGTTACCGTTATGGAGATATATGAGAAAGAAGGTTCTAGGGGCCGACCCCTTATCTCCTTTTAGGGACCGTTTAACGAAATTTTGAAGGTTGCATATTGTTAAGAACATCTTTTTGAACAACTTTTCTTCTGTACTGCATTTCAAAATATTTTTCCTTTCTGAGATATGGGTGATCGAAATTTTGGACTTTCGGCCCTTAAAAACCCTTAATTACGTATCACATAATAAAATCATTACATTGCTTAGATACATAACTGTGAGATAAACATATTTGCTTCTATAACATTTCACAAAATATCGTTCAGTAAAGGGCTACATATAAAAGACTTTAGAGCCCTTTAGTCCCCTTGTTTTTTATTTCAAAAGAAAGGTCTTGTAAATAAAAACTATTTTTACATTACATGTTTTAACAAAATATTTTTCAGAAAAGAGATAATTAAAGAAAACCACAAAAAATTGCGACGTTTTTTTCATCTCAATTTTCGGGTCCAGGCGAGCTTCGGTGCCTTTAAAGCTAGATCAAAATGAAAATAAAATTGCAAATCTACAATCTTTCGTCTACTATCCCTGAAAGTTTGAACTCAATATCTTTTATAGTTTAGGAGATCTTAGAGGGACAAGCCACCCCTCTGAAAATCGCTAAAACGTCAGTTTCTCAAAAACGGAAGTGATGTCATCAAAATAATCAAAAACCTATAAGGTTCAGATGACTATCTATCAGATCTGAAAGTTTCATGAAAATCGGTTGAGCCGTTTTTGAGAAATCGCGTGCACAAAATTTGTAAGAAAAAAAAGAAAAATAATAATAATAGGGAAAAAGAAACCGAACGAAAACAATAAGGTCTTCCGTTGGAAACGGAAGACCTTAATAATAGGGAAAAAGAAACCGAACGAAAACAATAAGGTCTTCCGTTGGAAACGGAAGACCTTAATAATAATAGGGAAAAAGAAACCGAACGAAAACAATAAGGTCTACCGTTGGAAACAGAAGACCTTAATAATAGGGAAAAAGAAACCGAAGAATAACAAGAAGGTCTTCCGTTGGAAACGGAAGACCTTAATAATAGGGAAAAAAAAAACAAAGCAATAACAATAACGGAAGACCTTAATAACAATAAGAAAAGTGAAAAAGAAACAATAGAATAATAGAAGGTCTTCCGCTGAAGACCCTAATAATAACTAGATTCGATCTCGTTGCGAGCAACGAGTGGGTCTTCCGTCCGATTTTTGAATAGATTAGATTAAACTTATCAATTCAAAGATAAAATCGTAGATCTAAGCGAAAAAAGAGAAAAAAAAATTGCGGCACTCGGGGCTTGAACCCGGGTCGCCCGGGCCATGTCCACGACTCTATCGACTGAGCTGTTCGGACTCTCGCTTCAGGACTTTGACGCTGAATTTCTCGAGAATGCCTTAATCGATTTTAAAACAAATTACATATTCTGAATCAGTGAAAGAGTCACTATAAGGTGTAAAAATTGCAAAGAAAAAGATCAAAAAAATAAAAAAGTCGAAAAATTCAATTTTTGAAATTTCCTTCCGGTGACGACCGGAAGTGACGGCGGACATTTATTTGACCAAGGTGCACCAGAAAAACGCTAGATCTATCATCTCTGAAAATTTCAGCCCTCTATCTTTACTCATTTTTGAGAATCCTGACAGACAAAATTGACTTTTTAAAATCGTAAACGGACGATAACTTCTGACCGGAAGTGTATTTTCAAAAATTAAAAAAACTCTATCGGCTTTAGATTAAAACACGTTAATATTGAAAATTTGATCGAAATCGACCGAGCCATCTCTGAGAAATCGTCTGCACAAAATCGGTAAGAAAAAAAAAGAATAATAAGAAAGTGAAAAAGACACAATAGAATAATAGAAGAGTCTTCCGCTGAAGACGGAAGACCCTAATAACAATAAGAAAAGTGAAAAAGAAACAATAGAATAATAGAAGGGTCTTCCGCTGAAGACGGAAGACCCTAATAATACTCAATAAAATCAACTCCCGATAGTACTTTGATTTCTTTGCTTGAATCTTCTAATTTCACCTGCCAATATCCACTCTTTAAGTCTAGTACTGTGAAATATTTTTCCTTACCTAGTAATCATAGGATGTCATCAATCAACGGTAGCGGGAATTAATCTGCTTTCACTATCTTATTCAAACTTCTCAATTCGACGCGTATCCGGTCTGATCCGTCTTTTTTCTTCACCACTACTAAGGGAAATGACCAAGGCGATTGTGATCTCTCAATAATCTTTGCGTCCATCATATCAAGTATGGCCTTGTCAATGATTTGTCTTTTATTAAGGGGTTCACGATAGGGTCTGTTCTTTATTGGGTGGTGGTCTCCAGTTTCTATCTTTATTTTAACAGGATCAGTCACTTCGAGATCACTGTCTTTCTTAGCAAACAAATCACTGTTTTTGCTCACAAGACTTGATTGAGTGTTCAAATCTTTTAGGTACATCAATTTCTTCTTTTGTGTCTCGAGCAGTCTGTATTTCTGAAATTTCCTTCTGTTTAAATGCGGTAATGCGTCGTACAATGTATCCTTTTGGAATTTTATAATTTTTGTTTGTTTGGTTAACATCATTGGAAGTTTCTTATCTTTTTGAACTATACAAACGGCATCTTTTAAATATAGTCCTGGGTCTTCCATAATGCAGTTATTGTCTATGCTGTTCGCTGCAACCAAGTCACTTTTTCCCAGAGGAACATTTTTATTTATTTTTCCATAGAATACAGTCACCGTGTTTGGTCTCATAATAAGTTTTTTTTTAGGTGTTCTTACAATAGTTGACACGTGTAAATCTTCATTAAGTTCCGCGTATACTTTGCCATCAATACGCATGAGTCTAAGATCTAAGTATCAACGAACATTGTTTTTCTTGAGCCAAACACGACCGAGAATCAGGTTTCGGTTGAGTCCCTTGTCACATTAAGTCTGTGGTTTAAAGTTAATCCTGAAATCTTAAAGGAAATATTTACATACCCTATCGCAATTAAAAAAATGTCATTTGCTGCTTGTAAAGATGGGTTGTCATTATTAAACAAATTGGGGAGGGGAAATATATTATCACACATTTTCTTACTAATTAGAGATAAGGCTGCACCTGTATCTACCAAAGCTCTAAATTTATGTTTGCCTACTTTAAATAAACAGCTACTGGGGTTGTTAGTAAAATTACTTTTATATGTAGGTCTTTGTTTAAAGTTATTTCTTCGGGCTTCAACGAAGAAAGAACGTCTTAGTTTTCCTGTTTTTGTTTGTCAAAATAAGAGCGAGGTTTAAAATTTTGAAATGGTCCCTTATTTTTTTATGTCGCTAAATTCATATGTTCGGCCTTGACGATTTGATGGTCTGCCCCGATTTTGCTGCATATGCGAGCTCCAACAATCTACACGCACATGACCTATTTTACAACAATTCCAACATTCCACAGGTGAACGGGGTTTCTGCTCTATATTATGGACGGGTTTGTTTTGACTGAGTCGTTTATTCATTTGAGGACGGGACCTGACTTGGGCTTTATTTTGAGTACAAAATCGAGCCCTATGATCCGTCTGTTTGCATTTCAAACACCTACTATTTCGCGCATGGCCAATTTACATTGGTTCCACGTGCCTTGTTTTTATTGAGGTAAGATTATCTGCTCTATCCTTTAATAAGATAAGAGTAGTAGCAAAATTTAAACGAGTTCCTCTGTTGTCATTACTTTGTTCAATTTCTGTCATATTTGACCCTCTTATCGCTAGCCTCTGCCTCAGATTTTGTTCTATTGCTATTTGAATTGCGGATTCTAATTTTTGGGGGTTTTCTCGCAAAATTTTCATCCTGAGGTAGTCGAATGTCAACCCGTCACAACAGATATCTACTAACTGTTGTTGTACCAAAGGATCTTTTAGGCTGTCATTACTGTAGGCGTCTTCTGCGATTTGCAATAGTCTCTCGGCGAATAACTGAACACTTTCATTTGAATTTTTTCGAGTCCTACGCATTACTGCTAACGCGTGTTCGGGATCTGTTATTTCATCAAATCAATTTTTAAGGGATTCCTTTAGGTCGTTCCAAGATGGAATTTCTTCAGACGCATCTGTTTCATCTAAATACCTTTTAATATAGTCCCCAAATGAATCCTTACTCCTTATGGATGCAAGCATGGGGATCTCATGACCTTGTTTCCCGACATAACATTACTTTTCAACTTATTTTATCCATTGTTTAAATTTGTGAGCATCTCCCTCAAAAGGAGTTATCGCAGAAGATAGGGGCATTGAGAGTTGGGCTGCTATAGCTTAACTTGACCAATGAAAAAATCTTTATCATCATCCTGCTTTAGGACTCAGTGTCGAGGTTCACGAGTTTCATACGACCTAGCATCATGTATGTTTCAAAAGTATTTTGTTTAATCTGTTCTTTTTCTGAGGATTTTTGACTTGTTTTCTTTGCTCTGACCCAACCCCGCAAATTGTTTTTCTAATTGCTTCATTTGATTTTTAAATTCCCTTTTATCAAACCCATCACCTGTCACCATATTGGTTGCTTAGACAGAGCTGTTTACTACGAGATAGCTATAAGAGACATATAGAAATGATTCTTACCTTATTCTGTTTTGAACTTCGCTTAGTCCTGGTCACGGGCACCAAGAAAGTTTGTGTAAGCCGTCTATCTTATGGATCCACTTGAGGGTCAACTCAAACTTAGTAATCACCAAGTACAGTATTTCTTTTACCAATAGTTTATTGATAACTGTGATCATATAGTTAAAATTACATCAACTAAAAACAGCCCAAATCAAAGTATCTGCTCAACATCATTTTACATGGTTTATTTTACTTATGATTGACAGTTCTGACCTGTTCGGTCCGTCTACGATGATGATGAGTGAACATTTAGTGTTCAATTTCCAAATTAAAATTTTGTTTCTAAATAAAGTAAGAAAACTATCAAAACTGCCTATCAAAGAGTACGGATGCAGGATTTGAGTCTCCGAGTCCCGAGTCTCGGAGTCCCCTACCTAGGTATGAGGCATCACTTACTAATAATACATTCATTAATGCATGGCATAAATGGTTACAAAGGTTATATAGAATATGCAATACATGACCCAATATAGAGTATCAGAGCTATCGTTGCAGATACAAAATCTCCAAGTATGATATGTGTTTATAAACTCTCAATTTTGAGACTACGTTAGTCTTTTCACTGGTTTATGCATGCTCGACTCCATAGTAGCGGATTCTGGGAATACTGTACTACTGTAGATAAACTGTACCATTTGAATTTCGTTTTATCATTTTCACACGAAGTTTTGTGTTTTATTGTACATGTCAAAAGTAACAGTAGCTTATGTCTTATTATGCAAAGTTATTTTCAATTTTATAATAAATGGCTTACTTTATCTTAAATTTCTTCAAGCTCGGAAAACAATTTCGGATATGTTTTCCGAGCTTGACGGAAAGGCCCGAGAAGATACGATTGCTACAAAACAGTACCAATGGTTCTTGAAAATTTTCACTTCGAAATTGAAATTACAATAGATATTAGATACATAATGATTAAGGCACAGTCAATGAGCTATGCCATGCCTCTAGATTCACAGTTCTAAAATGAGACCCCACCCCAGTACAATTCCAGTACACCACTATGCCTACCTATTTAATTAATCGATTCAGAATTATAAACAAATGTTTTAGAAACCCGCTTCTGTGTTTTATGATGGCTACAGCGCTAGCTCACCAATCTTTTTAAAGAATAAGCTTGTTATGCCCGTATTATGCACCTGGTTTCATAACATCATTTAGGAATACTACACAGTGCTACAAGAGTCACAGAGTTCATTATGTTAGTTATCATTACCACAATTCAGTGCGCAGTACCTAGGTATACATAAGTATCATAGTGACCAATATGTAATACTGGCAATTGAAGGTCATAGCATAGAGTATTTACTACATATTTGTATAGAAATCTGAAATATTAATTACATATACATGTAGCACTTCAGTTGATCGTGTGAGCCGTGTCGCTGCTCATGTTTCAGAAAAAGGGTTTGCTTTATACTACACTTTGTAGGTATGCACAACATAATACAACCATAGTTTTTTTTCATGTACACAGTTTATAAAAAGAGTGATATATAATTTATTAATGAATAGTATCTTATATTTATAGAGCATGGCGAGCGGTATAAAAAGAAGGATGAAAACAAGTCATTACTTAAAGATCCAGAACCTCCAATAGGACAAAATGATGATATACAGAAATCAAAAACGATTCAAAGAGAAGAGAAACAAAACCAGGAATCCGTATATAAAATAGCAATGATAGATGGGAAACGACAACATAACCCAGAAATAGATGATGATATACTTATCCAGTTTCTAAGTAAAGGCAATATTTCCGTTTACCATGTTAGATTCATCATAGTTGGTTGTGGAAAAGCAGGAAAGACGACGCTTTTAAAAAGATTACAGAATGTTTCCTTTGACGAATTGATGCAGATTGAACGGACCGAAATGGTAGATTCCCACAGCTTTGAAGTTTTGTTAGAAGAAGAAACCATTCAAAGTAAAAAAAAATCATTTCTTTTTTTACATAAAGCTTTTTATTTAAAATGGAAGTTTTCGAAAAGAAAAAAAATAAGATATGCCTAAAATTTTCAAGCGCGGGGGTCTATTGAAAGATTGAACAGTTGATAATATATCATTCAGATTGCGTTCTTCTACAAAAAAGAAGGACATTACATGTACATGTAATAGTGGTGCAAATACATACACTTAACTATTAATCATACTAAAATATACTAAAAAATCGGTGGATTCACCATATCAAACCCCGAAAATAATTCGTTTTTAGCTGCTATTGACTACAAAATTTGTGGGTCCACCAAAATGAATGCTATGTTCAGTTTGCATACAAAGTCAGACAGCTGGTAAATCAACCAAAACGATCAACATATCATCATAATTGATGAATGCCTTCGGATTTACAATGCCATTAAAAGATAGAAAGAAATTTAAAGGGATATTGAAATACCCTACACGATTACTACGCATGTGAGAAAAATGTTCATCTGTACGCATCCATTTTTAGACAGGGTCACGTGACCCTGTCTATTCGTTTACTCTCAGCCGATGTCTTAAACCGGAATGCACGCGTAGAACACATGAATTGAGTCTACGCGGTAGAAAATAGTGCAGAAAATTGTCATGCATTTCAGTAAATATGTATTATAAAAACACGCATTAAATCTGTTTAAGTCCTCTGTGTATAAACAAAATTCTATTTAGAAGATAAACAAATAGTTTCATAGATCAAAATATTCTTGCTCGGGTTCATGTGGAATGAGTTACGTAACTGAATGCACAGCACATTAAGACAATTAAGTTTGTGTACGAGCTCTTTAAACAATAGAAGAGGTTGATGGTGGAATCGAAATTAAAGTTCCCAAACGCAATGTGCCATTTTTGAAAAGTTGTGAATTTTATTTTGACAATCTTTCACCTTAATACTACCAAACGTCATGCGCAAGCCGAGTTTAAAATCAGGACGGGTTATACACAGATGTTTAACAAATTAAATAGGTGTTTCATTGGCTTCCAGTCTACTTGCACTATGACTGCTGTTCGTCTCTAAAGGAAGTTTGTACAAAGAAAATAAAAAAAAGTCTGAATTTGCCTTCTCGTTCGTTGGCTCTTTAGTTGATTAAACTGAATTTAAATTTCAAACAATGCATTTTAAGCAAAATCTATAATAGATTATACATTTTGGAAGACTTATACATCATATAATATATACAATCTTATCGATTGAAGAACCATGATAAAATTAAATGTTAATGTTCATGTTTTCCGGCTTAGTTGGAATCAGGCTTGGGTTGAATTACATTGTAAAATAATGCATTACATTACAATTACTTTATGAATTAGGACATTAAATTACCATTACTATTACTTAATTTTCTTGAAGTAATGCATTACATTACTTTGTGAAAAGTCAATAAGTTTTATAAAAGTAATTTAAAAACTAAATGAAGAGTTTTTGTAAATATTTCATAACTAAAACATGCGTAAAATATTTACAGGTTCATGTTTATGTTCACTATCAGGTTCAAATTTAATGACTTATACAATATTGCTGTTGCACTTGGAGTTCTCATAGTAAGGTTGGTCCCGTAACATTTACACGCTAATGGCGGAGTGGACAATCTCTGTTATTTATGTCTCTGATTTTCGGAGTATGGATTTTAATGAAAGGAACGGTTTTATTGTAATTCGTGTAGGTGATGCACGAGTTTACATAAAAAAGAAGTAAGTGACGAACGGATTTATTTTTATCTAATAATTTTGCAAGAATCGCAAATGAAGAACATCGTATCAGATTAGTCGGTATTAAAAATCAAATTGGCGACCGTGACAATTTTTGTTGTTGTCAAAGTTCTTGGAATCTTTTTGTAAAATAAATATTGCTAACGTCAGGTGATTGTGTTTGTTATCGGTATACAAATGTTCCCTTTATTTGTTAATTCAGCAGATTTAGAGTTTCCTGGGTTTTCATAAAACTTTCTATTACGACTACCGTCCGACTTGTGGATTTTCCTTGGATCACAAAATTGAATAAATCTAATGATTAAAATTATCTACTTTGATATAGTTTGATATCCCCGGTTAGTGGTAACTTTTAAAAATTATTTTACATAGTATACAGTTGTGTCAATTTACTGCAATTATGAAGGCCGGGATTGAGTAAAATTTAGACAGAGTATCAGACAATTGCGAAAAAGCCGAATTCACATAGATAGTAACAACTTATTCAAACTCATAAAGTTTGGAAGCATATTCGAGGAAATCAAGGACAATTACAAATTCAAGCTTCCAAGACCGCGTCTTTCAGTACTCTCAGTACTTTGATTTACTGTTCTTTTATATATCTTTCACAAATGAAATTAGGAGTATTCAATATGATTACTTGCTAATCAGTCAATCAGTCAAGTGGATTAAATTCTTTTTTAAACAAATAATGTTATCCTAATTATTCATAAAATTCATCTTAATGAAATCCCTTTGTTCTGTTTTTTTTTTATGTACAAATGATTACACTTAAGAAAATCCATCGTTTTATATGTTTAAAATCAAAGCCCTCTACATGTATATCACATATTGTTTTATGTAAACACTATTTCAACAAAATAATAACTTATTTCGCTATTTACTAATCTAAATCATTTAAAGACTTCATTTTAAATAAGAAACTGATTGCAAAAAAACTGATTTTGATACATATTGACTCATAATATTGTTCAGGACATTTTATGCTTTAGATTAGAGCAAAAATCCACGGTCTACTTCGAAACACACTACTACTACATCTAAATGACTTTTGAATGAGGGCTCTTATTAGAGTACACGTGCAAGATAGGTGTACATGTACCGTAAAATCTAGATGGATTAAAGCTGACATGAATTCATTAATACGCATTATTTCCCTTTTATCTCCAACTACCGCCATATTAGTTGTCGATTTCTATTGTTCTGCTCATCGCTACACACACCCTATATAAGACCGAGAGCCCTCGTCTTGCTTCGCCGCATTCAAGAATTTCATACACCGGAACACGTTACCTTGGACGAAAAGACTTGTAAAAACGCGTTTTGAACAACAATAATATAACAACCACTTCACTGGCAAGATATATCCAATAAACGACGAAACAAGACAGACTGAAATCCAGGCGCAGATACTTCGAAAATTCCTCGATAATTGTAGACCGTTTCCAAGTGTATGTTATAACATCGCACATGCGCAAACCACACACTGGCAGATCGAGCAATGTCAATTATCGCATGGATTTTATAAACGGGGAGTTTTTGTAGGAACGGATGGTAACGTTGTTACTTTCTTGGATTTACTATCATTTACCTACTGTGTTGGATATAGTGTCCCCGGGGTTTTCAAGCAGATGTAGACGTTATGCACTCTGTATGAACGACACACGTGTTCGATGTGAATGCGCAATAATGCAGCAATGTCTGTGCAAAAATAATACGGATCATTGGACAACCTCTCAAAGTATAAATATACTTGTATTTCATTGATTGTTGTTTTCTTTATCCTTTATTACTACCTTTTACTACAATGTGTAGTTCCTGCATTTAGAAATCCGTGCAACGTAAATGCCTCGATCGGAAAGCAACCGACCGTAACTTTCTCAACCGGTATATATACCCCAGTGGCAGTAGAGGAGCGATCGAAACTAATATTGCGACTAAATGCTTTTATGAATTCATGTCAGCTTTAAGTCTAGTGCAGAGGTAAATAAAGAAGACGCATTACCGACAATCTTGCTTTCGAAAGAAAAATTGGAAATGGGACTAAAAGCCAATGCTGTCAAAATGACAGAAGAAGCAGACCAACCAGGTTATTTAAAAGGAAGCAAAACAAGCTCTAGCCGTAAGGCGTGTGTGAATAGAAAATTTGGAATAGTTGCACATTGATTCAAATCTTATAAATTATCAATAATGAAAATTTACTGAAAATAGGTGTTCTACTTTATTTTCCATTCAAATTCATTTACGTTACGTTGCTACTTTTGTTTTAACTGATTGATCATAGTTCATTTTTTGAACACATGCTGCGCTCACCCAAACGGTCGCACGGTAAAACTAATTATATACACTACATGAAAGGTTTGTTTCGATAATTCGGTCATGATTTACCTGTGGACGAAAGTATGCTAGAACTTAAATCTACCCGCTGCTAAAGAGGGCGAAATGGGTGAAAAAAAACGGGGCAAATATATATATATATATCTGTATGTATATATATATATATATATATATATATATATATATATATAAAGCAAAGAGAAATTCACTTTTGTTGGAGCCCCACCTTCCGCCCCAACCGAGGTCCGAACTCGCGACCTTTGGAATCCATTCCCCTAGCAGTGAGCGGCCACCGCGATTGTGCTTATTATATATGAAGGTGGCAGGGGACAGTTTTTTTGTTACAATTCATTGTAGCCAAGGGATGCATGTCTTCAGAACTCTGTAACTAGAATTTCCTCAGTTCCCGTTCAGCACAAATACCTTTATTTCACTCGTCATAAGGCCAATCACCAATTTCTGAAGAAAATTACTAATCAAAACCTGTAAAATTCTCAACATACTGTTTTTATGAGATTTTCACCCTTTCATATTTTGCTAATTTTTCATGATTTTCAGCTTTTTAGACCTCCCCCAGATAATTCCCTGCAGAGGCGTAACCTTCCGTACCGCATGCATGTTGCATTATCACATGTCAGAAACTTACCGGTGTATATAGTTTACAATGTTCCATCCACGTTTTTTTCGTGTTATTTTACCTCCCGTCTGTAACTTGCAATTACACTGTGTAAAGTCACGCAACAGTCATAGCCGCAGCGTTCGCATTTTACTTCTGATTCTCATGTACCTAACATAAGGGGCCTACATACTCCATAAATATTTCAACAAGAGACACCCGTCTAACTAATGATAATCATTAAAAATCATTTCATGAATTTTAGCAACACTCATAAGTCTTCAAGTACATCAACTCTCAATTTTACAAAAATATTGATGGGTACTTTATAAGAAACTGTCCCTTAATATATATATATATATATATATATATATATATATATATATATATATATATATATATATATATATATATATATATATAACATTAAATGAAACATGTATCACGCTCAAGCGCGGGAATTTACACTTTAAACATGAATTCAATACAATATGTTGAACCATTGTTTTTGTTCGTTTGTGTCCAAAATTTATCTTGTTTTATAATATATTCCTAAAAGTAAGATAAAGAACAAACTTTGCTTCGTATACATAATTGACCCCCCCCCCCCCCCAATTCATTAACTTCCCCATTTCATGTTTAATGTAGATGTACACTGTATAACGTAACCTATTCATTGTTTACAAATTAATGTGTAAGGTTTACAACCAATCTGTCGTTAAACTGAAAAGAAATACAAGTGTACATGTATATCATCATTTTAACCGACGTTGTCAGATCTTACACATTCCGCCATGGCGTAATCAGTCTACCCGCGTCCCAAGGTACCCACGTTCGGAAAGTCGTTTCCAGCAAAAATAAATAACATTCGTTTTAATAGTAACTTTTTTCTAAATAATCATACATTGCCGGTTCAAGGTATCTGCCCGCGATGCATGATTAACTCAACATACACTTTTCGCATAAAGACATTACCCCTGTTCTTGAAAGTTCCATCCTAATCTCTTACAAGAAGTCGTGCTTTGCAAACTTTCATTCATCAAAATTAAATTGGCGCACTCAAGAAACGATATACAAATACAATTGTTTATGTATCATTTGTCAAAAATGTACTCCTAAATATACTCTAAGCAAGTCCTTAATAAATAAATTCACTCATTACGTAATCTCAATATCATTTCATTGTAAGTTTTTTTTATGCTAACTCCAACTGCCTTGGATCCATCGAAGCGTGTCCACCACTTTGCTCTTATTTTTGCAATTTCGGTCCGTTTTATGGAAAATGAAAGTGGTTTTCCAAATTTTTTACCATGACCACTTTTCAATTACAATTAAAGTATAGCTTACGGACATTATCTTACTTGTGTTAAAATGCCCAAAAATTACTAATTTGCTGGCAATGTGTAGTTTATTTGCAAAAAAATCTTAATCAATAAGCATATATACTTGAATCTGAGTACTTTATATGTGTATCTAAAAATTGTATATTCTTAATGAAACCTGTACATTGCAATTAAAATATTATGGATATCTATCGATTTCAGAATTTGTAATAGGTTGATTGCAATTTGTTCTGACCAGTACAAGGTTACATCACAAGTGTATCCGCTTTTGAAAATTACACTGTACATAAATTGTTGTAAATATAAATAAATTGGAAGGCTTGTTCCCGTTTTGCACACAATTGAAAATTTGGTTACGAAAAAATGTGTGCGAAACAGAAAAATTGTCCAGGTGAGATAATTGCTTAATTGCCATAGTTTATATTACAGTTCCTGTGAGAACTATTGATAATAAAAGTAATAAAACATATCCACTCACATTTGATATATACATTTATTTTATGTTACAATATAACCTGCATAAAAGTACAGACATAATAATTGATGGCCATGTTCCTAAATTTAATTTTATTCATTTCTTTAAACAAGAAAGATTGTTGCAAAAAAAGTTGTGTATGTTGTGCCTTTGTTTAACTTATTGACTTACTTTAGGAAGTACATTTGTACTTGTACATACTACAGGTTTGAAGAGAAAATATCATATGTAAATATCGCTTTTGCTGACATGAATGGAGGAAATGTGTCAAGTGAAAAAATAAATACTTTTAATTATGCTGTGGCTTGAATAATCGAAGAAAGTAGACAAACTGTATGATGTTACACTAAAGCACTAACAGATGTTTTCACAAAACATATCAAATGTAGACCTAATTCATGCATTTACAACCCACTTCAGTTTGAGATATATCGAATCAATATTCAAATTATTATTTTTGTCGGATTTTTTCCCATATATTAACATCTTGCTACTGATTTGTGAAAAAAAAATATCAAATGAAAAAAATGGTGATAGTTATTAGTCATTAGATCTAAAACACAACAAAATATCTATATTCTTTTGTTTCATCGTTCAGGTAAAATCCAGGTAAAATCTTTAAATTAAAGCAGACTATAATTACTATCCAACACAAATCATACCTATTGTTCTATACCCAATTATCAAATAATGCAAAACGGGAACACACCATAAATTAATGTCGTTTTAAAGGAAAAAAAAATTAAAAAATAGTTTAAAGGTCAAATAAAACGATTTTTAACACTATGACTTTCTTTCATAAATGCAAAGCTTTGTATACGAGAATGTTAAAAACATGTAGTAAGATATATCTGCCTTTGCATTACTGAGAAATTACCGTGAAAACTCAGCACCTGTAAAAATTTGTGCCCCGCTTATCGTTCTTGATTTTGTGGATTTATGGCGTCACACAGACCCTCCGATGTAAACAATGTATTATAACTAGTGTAATTTTACAGTAGTTTATCGATTTAATTGTTTATATGTTTGCTATATATGAACGTGTGTTTCTTTTCATAGAGATCATCTGATTTTGTAGTACAGATGGTTTTGTTTTAAATGGTCGTTAATAAAGAAAACTATCAGATTTTCAATATCATGATGAATATCTCATACTGCAGTAAAATATTAACAAAAGAAAATGCTCCACCATTAACAAATTGTCCTAAACATTTTAAACAAAAATACAGTTTTCTTCTTCGATATATATAATAATTGAGCTTTACTTAAAGAGAATTAAAGCATTTCAATTCATTTATATGTTATTTCGTCATATAGAAAGTATAAGGCAGGCAAATGAAATTCTTTGAGCCAGAGGCATTTAGTATTGTTTTTATTTAAAGGCGACTGTAAAGTACCGCTATGATATTCTCAAATCTTTTTTTGAGAATTAGATCTATTGATAAATTCTAATTAATCTGGCCTATAAATTTCAGACATACGGATAAGTAGCAATATCTTAGACAATACTTTATGTACACGTGTTTTAACGTTTTATAAAATCAAAATATGGCATCAGGATTAAAAATATACCGGTAGAATAAATCGGTTGCTTGATTGAAATTAATGTCAATCAATGTGTAGAGAATCAACAGAGAGGGACATAGGAAGTACATGTATCCGCGAGTAAACACGGCACATTATTATACACGTTGTAAAATCAAAACACTGCAAATACTACATGTATTATATATGGTACACGTTTCAAAATCAACACATTTGAGGCTCTTCGACTAAAAGTAATTAAATTTACATATTTGTCAACTTGAAAACGAAACCAAAAAATAACAGTGAAGCGAATGAGGTAGCATGTTGCCTATACTCTGTCCCAAGATATCCTGGATTCACATTTGGCTTAATTGCTTGATATTTATAAATACCTCAGGGTTCAAACGATGTTCATTTAAAAGTATGAAAAATATCCAAGATTTCTCAGTCGAAACGCCCCTGTTAGCTTATCAGGTTTCAATACAATGCTAAAAAATTTGATGTCTACGGGGATTTTGTATTATAGCAAGCCCGGTTGATAACGTTGAAAAATTGCGCGATGTAAACCGAGTGAATTCCGAATGGAGAAAAGATGTAAACATCCCCCATTATAAATCTCCGTAAGGAATCCGTTTTCGTTCCTGTGAATTTTCCCGAGTGAAAGATGATAATGTCTCAATGAAATTATGTTGGAAAATACCCTTTCAACTATTTCAATTGCACTTCTTTCACAGATATGTGTATTTTTATTAAAAATCGTCCAAATGTGCTGCATTAATATCTTGGGACAGACTTTAGTAAGCTGTTTAAAGTATTTTGCTTCCATCAATTTTTGATGATTTTTAATAAAAATACACATACCTGTAAAAGAAATACAATTGAAATCGATGAAAGGGAATATATCCAAGAGTCTTACGGAGATTTGTAATGGGAAATGTTTACATCTTTTCTCCATTCGAAATACATTAGGATACATCGCGCAATATTTTAACATTATTATCCGGGCTTATTAATGGATGATGCAATGATAAATCTCCGTAGACTTTCAATTTTTGGATGTGTACTGAAACCTGAAGCGGTAGAGGGGGCGTTTCAAAACAGATAATCTGGACATTTTTTATATTTATGGATGAACGTAGTTTGAGCACAAAGGTATTTACTATTATTGAAATATCAAGCAAAAAGTGGTGGAAGCGAAAACTCGGAACAGAGTATAGAGCAACATCATAATGAGTTGCATGAACGTGCAAATAGGTAAAACGATGGGTTTATCCTTGAATGTGACAATTTCGTTAAAACTAATTGAAACAAAGCATACATAGATGCATATACATGTATTTGCACATAGGTCCATAACGAAAATCAATCATTCTCGAGTCTCCAAACATAATAAGCACACGCTGTCAAATGAAAAAAAAAACCGCATACGATTTAATTTCTTGAGAGAAAATATACTGCCGTTGTTGAGTACTGTATGATTATATAAGTTTTAATATAAAATAACACCTTTTTCCTTTTAATCTACTGCAAAATGATATGGATATTTGTATTCACTACAGAGCGTTATAAGGTAATTGGGTCTTACTGACGTCATAAGTACGGGAGGTAAGCCGCGTAGGTCGATGATCATATTCCCAATTGAGAAATTTTGATCGACCGCGGTGCATATATTTTGCATAAAATATCCAAAAATTATTGTCAGTCATATTGAATAGGCACTTATGAACTCATTCCCGTGTATAAGTCAATATGGTCAGAATATCGTTTCATATGACCTTTAACAAAGGTACAGTAATGATAAGTGTAACTGTACTCAACATTGTTTTCTAGTCGTTCATTAATGTATGCAAACGAAAACAGACCAAGCAGTGTCTAGTTGTTGTAACAGTCATCATAATTACACCTACTGAACTCTGCTTTGTATTGTGAACAGTCTCCATTTTAACTTATAAACAAATCTCAAAAGAAAACAATGAAAGTATATTTGACAATTAATATAAATGAATTCGTTAAACCTGAAAGTTAATTGATCGTTTTAGATTAAAGTTAATAGATTACACCATAGTCGTCGGGATTTCAATTATACTATTTACGTTCCATCCCTTTCTAAAAACAAAAATAAAAATGGCAAATATTACAGAACTGTTATTTTATTCTTAATAGATAATAAAAATAAAATCATTTGCAATAATCAAAATTATTTATCTTGTTTTGGCTACAAAATCATTCTCAGAGATGGTATAATAACTATATATACAAAACACAATATGATGGAGCATTTTCCAATGAAATGTTTTGGTTCGATAACAGAAACATGCTACACTACATGTAATGTACGTACATTTCTAAAAACGATTGTGTGAGGAGAGGTGGGGGGGATGTTTTATCATCTTAGATACGTTAATTTTATATAGACGCTTCATTTTTCTCTTCTAAAATCTTGATTGTAAATTTCTTTTACTTGTAGGAGAAAGTTAAAGATGTCGGTAATTCAATATGCTTTTGAAAATTATATATGTTTATGTATCAATTTACGCCGTGTCTAAAAGAACGTTTTTTGATTATCTGATTTGAGGCTCAATTCTAAATGTTCCTTATTAATCTGTAAAGTACATAACATTATATAAACACACAAACACACATTGTTTTTATAAGTGAGCTTCTTTTTGACAAAGTTTTTCCCATACCATTCTTTTGTTTGTCAATTTCGATTCAATTCATTTTTTGGTTTCTGTTTAATCAAATGGGGATCTATAAAAATTATGCGTGCCGCTGTTTGACAATTTACGAGCTATGTCCAGCTTTAAATTTGCACCACGTTTCTTAAGTTGTAAATCTTCCACTTTTAATCATACTGCAATTTCAAAATTGTTGCAGGTGTCGGAGGAAAAAATCTACTTGTTGAGAATTCTTCACAGAAAAAAATAGAGAACATACCAAGGGATGTACCGAAAAACCCAGCCAATAACAATAATGCAGAAAATGAGGGAGAATCAATTTGTGAATCACAAGACAAAATATTTGTTCAGAAGCAATTGTACCCCAACACGAACAAAACACACGACGAAGATGATAAAACTCATTTTCAAAAGTATGCTATTTCAAAAATTAAGGATGCCCTAAATGAGTTGTTGAATGAAAAAAAGTTGCGCCCGCGAATCACCTTTTTAGATTTTCCAGGACAAAGTATGTACTATGCTTTTCCCCAAATATATCTTCGTCCAGAATCATGTCCCATCTTGGTCGTGGATATGACTAAAAGTCTCAACGAAAAAGTTGATGTTAAGGATAAAAATGAAAAGGAATGTAGCCAATTTACCTCGTGGAGATACAAAGGTATTGAATTAATATAACCTTTGTTTAGTTATATGATGAGTGAATTCAACATGAACATAACTATATCCAATATTATAATATGTTTGTATCTTTTGTAGACTATTACAAATTTTGGTTGGAGTCGATTGACACTTTTGTTTATTCCGGGTCTCCAGTAATAATTGTAGGCACTCATGCAGATAAATTATCAAAAGAAGTAAGTAAAAACTAAGGACACGATTTTCAATATGTGTTAATACCTGTAAGTAGTGGGAAACCTGTCTTCAATATTATTATTTTTTTTAATGATTTATAAGAATTATACCTACCTTAATTTACTTAAATACACGTTTTGTTATAATATTAATCAAAATAAACAACAGAACATAACTTTTGAAAAATCTGATTTTAAACCGAAATAGATTTACACTTTGAAATCGATTTTTATGATATTTTACGTTGAGATAAGGAATATAGCTTGAACAGCGTTTTTTGCTGTCTGAAAAAAAGGCTTAAGTTTTGGATGCGTAGAAAAATTGAAAATTGGTTAAGAACCATACCGTTGATAGATTTTTTTTTTATTCAAAGCAATCTGTAACATTAAAATCGTGAAATAAACCCCTGCCCTTACTGCATTTTTTCTTTTTGATATAATCACATACTTAAACAGTTTATTTTTACAGTTTGTTGGTGTGTTATTACTATTTTCTTCTAGGGAGGGGTTGAAATGTTTTTAGAAAGAAATGAAACCACGCTTGACCTTTGTAAATAATGATGAATAAATATTCATTTTGATAAATTGTGTTTTAAACGGTGATAAAAGAATCGGTTAAAAGTCTACTTTTTTCATATCAGATGTGAAAAGTAACCAGTCTGGAGAAGGGTGTTTATCAAACGAATGAGAAATGACACATATTCATGACTTTTGTCGCTAATATATACATAGAAATACCTTTTGTAGGAAAAAAGTGATAGAAAGATCATAGTTTTGGGAATATTTATTTTGAAATCGTCATTTTGAACAATCTGAGTGTCGCATATTTAAAGTCTAGCTAGCTATCTAAAACGAATTTTAAATTTCAATTTTCTCTTTAAAAGGATTATTGATTTAAAAAGACCCACTTCTACCAAATGAATATTGTTACCATAATCATTGGTTTATACTTGGCAAATGAGATGTTTTTCGTCGGTTGACCTATTTTCTGTCCGTCAGGTCAAGTTATAACTTTGTTCGCTGGCTGTTCACTTCAGTTAAAACAGTCGTTTAAAAGTATGTCAAGCAACCCTAGACCATCTTGTTCTTTTTTTTCTAATCTCTCGTAATACATTCGTAACAGACACCAGATCCTGTGTGCCAAGTTAATTCGTTTTAAAAATATCGATTGAAACAAAACATATTTAGCACTTTCAAATCAATTAAAGCAAAAAATCAAAATAACAAATTTCTTTACATTATTCTTTTTAAAAAAATCCACAATACTTTTAGGCCATATGCATTGTATTGATACATTTGCAATTTGCGTTTCTTTAATTTCATGTTTAACATATGTATGTCATTAATTTCTGAGTTTCAAACAATCAATAATAACTCTAACTCATGATTATTTAATAAAGAATAATTTAAGACATTCGTAAATTAAATATATACCTATCAATTCATCCTTTTCTACTTTTTCTTTATATTTTGTATTGCAGGAATGTCGCAAATTTCTTAAGAGTCTCAATGAACTCTTTGATAATTGGTCTCATTCTGGTCTTAGAAGACATCTTAATGAAGACCGAATGTATACAATAGGTTTTCCGGATTCAGGATCAGAATTGGAGGATTTAAAGGACCTAAAAAAATGCATTGCTAATATTGTGAATTGCCCTCGTTATTCGAAAGAAAATATTCGACCTGTCTGGGCATTATTTGAACATATATTAAATAAAATGAAAGAAACTGAAAAAGTAATTCCACGGAAAACATTATCAGATTACAGTGACCAATTAAGCGCTGAGGAATTTAGGATAGACGAGTCAGAAATTTCTAAAATGTTGGTCTTTTTTCACAGAGTTGGTGTTCTGTTATACTTTGATAAAGATGGCTTGAAGGAAAAGATTATTCTTGATATCCAGTGGCTCCTTGATGCATTTAAGTGTATCATTGAATACCCTGTCAGACCAGAGGAAAACGATATGAAGCGTAGGCATTTTTGTCGCACTGGTGAATTAGACAGTGTAGAACTTGATAGAATTTGGCATATCCAGGGAAAAGATTATCTGAAGCACAAAACGACAATAATAGCATACATGCAACAGCTGGGATTATTGATGCAATTAAAAGAATTGCATTCCATTGACTCTACTGTGTATTATTTCCCTAGCATGAATAGTAAAAGGTTTGACAAGACTGGTGAGAACAATTCAAAGTCCTCTATTCTCTGCTTCAAGTTTGATGATGAAATGCAGCTTCAAATTAATATTTTTCATGGCATAGTTTTAAAATGTTCCAAACTAAATAATTGGTCCATATTGACCGAAGGAGCGAAGAATAACATTTGTCTTTACCAAAATGCAGCATGTTTCTCTTTCCAAAAACATGTTGTGGTTTTATGCAATTGCAATTTTGAAATTCGGGTGCAGGTCTGGGCATCGCCAAATATATATGATGGAAAACTACTTAAAAAGATAAAACATTCAGTGGAGGATATTATACACGATGACGACCTCTCTTATGAAATTGGTTACAAATGTCGAAAAGATGTGCTCAATATTGAAGAAGACGTATCATTTATTTCCCAGAGTATGTTTCCTGTCTCTAATCATTTATGTGAAATATGTGATATTGATAAGAAACATGTAGTGGATAATGATATATGCTGGGTAGGTGTAAAATATTTCAGTCATTCTTTTTAAAGTTCTGATGTCATTTAAATCTTAATTTACTTTCCAATTCTGGAAATAGGTTGCTTTAGTTTGTTGAAATGCTAGATAATTTTAAATATTTTTTAGGAACTTGAAATGAATGATGAAAATCAAGGTAAGTAACAATATTGATATTTTCTCTAGAAGTATTAGTTACAATTGTATATTTCATTTACATGTATGATATCAGACATATATTATAAATTAACTTCGAAATGTGAATGAAATGGTTTAATGTAACTAGCTACGAGATAAATAAATCAGAATGTAAACTTTGTTTCCGATTATGCGCACTGAAGCTAGTGTGGAAGCTGTTTATGGAATACGTTCTTATACACCTATCTGATCCTGAAAAAAAATGAAATCAACACATATCCAAACAAGAGCATCGCAAGGCGTGTTATCACCTTGTGACATGACATATCATGGAGGGGAATTGGGGGGGGGGGGGGTGCATACACGCAAGAAAGCCGAAATAAAGCCTATGCATTGGGCGGGGGATAACGCTTACATAAAATTAATACTTCTTCTAATATGTTAAGTTATTTAAAGGCAAATTTATATATAATTCATAATAAAGTTCGGCTGAAGATATCGCCTTATCTTCACAATGTTTTAGAAATACAAACAATTCTCAAATCGTAGATTTGTTTTTTTAACTTTCATTTTAGATACTAAAACATCAGTATTATAATGTCCCACATACAATCCCTGTCTTAAATGTTATTAGGGTATACATAGTGATAACTAAGAGATTAAGTGAATTTGATAGGTAGTATATATTAATTGAAATCAGTCAGTCTACGGTAACAATGTGTTTTGAAATGCTTTAATTACTTATGAAATTTAGTGTGCTTATTTGCAACAGTTTTGTTCAGATTAACTTTGTCCCTTAACACTGTATGCTTATAAACATTATACAATAAACATTTTCAGACGTTTTATTTATAATGTGTTTTCCAAGAAGCGGTTTAAAAGAAGCAGTTTAGCTTATTTACAAGTAAAAATGATGATTTTAGATTTGACATATATTTGATCTGTCAGTAAGACTGTAAAGGAAATTTTGAGTTAAGTAATTTAACGACAAATTTTGAGTTAAGTAATTTAACGACAGAGTAGTATGAACATATATCGTACAACACGTGCTTATAAATTTGTTACCAATTGTGTTTTTGTTGGTAAAAATGTTGTAGGTAACTATTTTGAAAATCAATAGACATTCAAGTGTACGATAAATGGTTCTGCATCTATAGCGTATTACAATATATCTCTCAGTAAAGAGTTATACATTTTGTTCAACGACTGTTTAGAAATTCATTATCATTCTTGAAATATCTAACAGAACATGTTTCAGAGACCGACCCCTTATCTCCTTTTAAGGCCATTTAACAAACGTATGATGTTTGAATGTTGTTCAGTTCATTATTACATGTGGAGTTTCTTTTTCTCTTCCATGCTGCCTATTAGAATATTTATCCTTTTTGAGATGTAGGTGATCAACGCAACGAGTTCATATTCAGTTAATGTCGAGAGAAAAGTTGAAAGTTTCTGTAAAAAGCAGATTTTGAAAATCAATAACAAGGGTAACTGAAACAAATAGATAAAAATACATTGGTTTGTAGTACGATTTAACAAAATCCGAATGATTCTAACTACCAAATAATAAGAATCTTAACAATTCCAAGAAAAACTGAACAAAAAAAC
The DNA here is from genome assembly GCF_902806645.1 of Magallana gigas. NCBI lineage: Eukaryota > Metazoa > Mollusca > Bivalvia > Ostreida > Ostreidae > Magallana > Magallana gigas. The sequence goes on along the minus strand of NC_047560.1, from coordinate 37,668,381 downwards.
CCCAAAAGGTTCAAGAACGACTTAAGAATTATCGAATTTTTGTTTTTGTTTTTTAAAGTACTTTCTTAACAAAAAAAAAAACGCGGAATAAATATTTTGAAATAAACAATTTTTTAACCCCAATGTATTTGCAGTGCAAAGAGAATCCGTGATTGGAAAATGAATTTCAGTTTTAATTTCAGCTTGTTTCTTGCTTGTGTTATTAATAACAAATTATCGTCAGGAAAGAGTTATCAATAAAATACTTTTGAGCCATTATTTTCCCTAATTTTAAGAGTCGGTCCCTTTTTCTGAGCTGAAGTAAACTTTTTTTTATTTCACAACGATTGATAAACAAATTATACAGCTTATATTAATATCTCTCGTTGGCAAGGATGTTAGCGCGAGGGGGGTCATTGGTGTAGAAAACAAGCCGGGGTACCCGGAGAGAACCCACGTGTTCAAGTGGGCAACCGCCATGCACACTGTCGATCGCGGGTCGCAGCGCTGAAAGCGAGTGCATTGCCCACTACGCTACCTGGACACCTTTTTCTTGAAATCAAGTATAAGTTATCGTAAATATAAACATATTTAATCAACAACTGTACACGAATTATTGATCTGAAGAGATATCTAAATTATGAAAAGTTATATATATATGAAAATAATCACAACACCGAAATAAACTCAACTAGTTTCATTTTAAATCATCAGGAGTTTGAAAACATGTTGCTAAGTTGTGTAACTTAGCAACATGTTTTCAAACTCCTGATGATTTAAAATGAAACTAGTTGAGTTTATTTCGATGTTGTGATTTTTTTCATATAATACTACGTGTGTGGATTTATACTATTTATTTTTGGAGTATATATATATATATATATATATATATATATATATATATATATATATATATATATATATATATATATATATATATATATATTTATATGTGTGTGTTCATATCTTATAGAAAAAAATACTTTGCCGCTGTCCCTTGAGGATTACCCGTGTGACAAAAATAACATCATTTCACAATGGAGAGGGAAAGATGTACTATTTGGATCTAGAATTGGACTTCAAGGCACAAATACATATGGGTGTGTCGGGTTTCTGGTAAAATCGAACGTCGATTCTACTGTACCCGTCACTGGTTTTCTCACTACCGCACATAGTGTAATCAAAGAATATGAGGAATTGTACGACGCGAACTGTATGCTATCAGAATATAAACAAAAACCTCATTGCATGATGGCCAAAGAGCCACAAGTTGTTGTTCAATATACCGATTTGAAATTTACAACCCCTGAGCCAGTGGGAGAAGTTGTCGAAGCATTCTGCGGAAACTATGTACCGCCTGGAAGCGACTGTGTCTTTGGAATGGATGCTGCTTTTGTAAAATCGTTCAATCCATACATGGGAGGTAAACAATTTAATGCTATGGTTTGGTTTGCGATTTTAATGATATGTTATGAAATTCCAATGCAATGTTATGAGATTTGTATGCTACCCTAAAAGAAATAGAAATGAAGAGCTTTATGATATGGTATGCTATGCTATGCTATGGTATGCTATGGAATTTGAACAAAAACGCTTCCATACACAGACGAGCTCCACACTTTTGGAAGTTAAATGATGAAAAGCCAAAGTAAACCACTAATCTGCAATGTGAGCATTTATTCTTCAAAAGAAAAACCATTTAAAACCCAGTTATAATCATGTATGTTATGCTATGATATGCTATGATATGATATGATATGGCGAATGAGATTCTATGAGATTGTATGATTATGTATAAGATTCCAATGCTATACTATGAGATTTTAATGCTATGCTATTATATGCTATGGTGTATGTTGTAAAAGATATGCTTGATCTGACTGTACTTAATTATTGGGAAAAACAGTTTACAGATGAAATCAATTATACTATGACGGTTTTAGAAAAATAATATTTTTTTTCTTTCCTGAAGTTTTGCACTGCGCAGCACTATTAAGTTCTATTTTATAGTCGTCCTGACCAAAAGTAAGGAAAATAGTAACAATGGCATTACACAGAATATTAACTTATAAAAGACGCTAAAATAATACATGGTTTTATCTGTACGGACATATAATATATATTTTTAATAATTCAGCACTCTTAAGGTCGAATATCTAATCGCACCGGCCAGAAAGTAAGGAATATGTCGAATATGAAATCAAAAAATAACAAGTCATCATCAATGCCCAAAAATGAAGAAATCGGTGATTGTTGTATGTACGAACACATTGAACTACGTAGGTCAATCAAAAATGGAAACAAAGTTAACATAACTATGTTATTTAACGTCATAATATTACCTAATAAAGTAGACATAATTTAGCAATTTACTTGGGGTTTACTCAGGTTTTACTTTTTGAAAATTTGGGTCCACTCGGGGTTTACTTTTGGTTTACTCGGGGTTTACTTTGAAATTGCTTTTGAGGTCAACTGTGTGCACTGAAGTGTGAAGCATTCCCGTCTTTTATCTTACCACCCTACTGCCTGTAATTCCTACCCTTTGAATATTCCGAACACACAGTTAGCGTTAAAAGTGGTTGTAGAGAGCGGCGGATTAATCAATTTTACTAATTTATTTAACACATGTAAAACGTATTACAATCTACAGACACATTTTTTTTTTTACAGTTAATCACTTTTATTATGGTTGTTGTTATCCAGCTGGAAATTATTTTTAAAGGATTTTTAAATATTTTCCCCCTAGTGTTTTAATGTACAAAGATGTGTCTGACATCGGGAAGCTTATCTTAATCGATTTTCTAAACGAGCTTCAACTCATATATAAGAATGTTTTTTACAATTTTGAGTTAAATTGAAAGAAATGTTTTTTTTTTTTTAAAGTGCTGCTGATTTGTTGAAATTATACTTATTTATTTAATGAAAACCAATAAACAGAGTAAAGATAATTAGATGTTTAAGGTAAATTCAATTTTCAATTGATTTTCTGTTGGTGTTGTTTTCGGTAAAACAGCTTTGCTGATGCTACATTTCTGTACGTTAAAATGTAGCTTTGTAGGAATAGGTTATAAGGAAGAAGAACATGCTTTTGAAATTTTACACACAAAAAATGTTATCCCCGAGGTTATTTCTTCTTCGAAAGACAGATATTTGTCTTGCTTAGTTGACCGAATGGTTAGAGCCGATCACTGCAAGGAGAGTGCGTCCCATAGGTCATGAGTTCAAGTCTGGCCGGGGTGGAGGTTTAGCTCCAATTTATTAATTGTCATTACTTAAATAAAACCTTTATATAGAGTTTTCTTTTAAGCTAAACAACTATTTTGAGTTGGTCAGACATGACTTTATGTTAGCGTTATTTAAAAATTATTCAAACCTATACACTGTTTCGTTATTCAGTTTTTTAGTTTTGATTTTTTATTGATAAATTGACTTTTCCAATGATTGTAGAAATTCGTCCAATATCGACTGCAGATGATTCCACTCTCACATTTGATGGAACCACTGTGGTCATCAAAAGAAACAAACTTACTGGGAACACATATGGGGTGTTAATAAGCGACAACTTGAGCGCCATTGTTCAGAGTTCAGAGAAATTAGGAGGATTTTTTTTCTTCAGCAACTGCTTTGGAGTTCGTAGTATAAATGAAGACAGACCCTTTTTTAGGGAGGCAGAATCTGGATCTGCTGTGTATGTAAAAGGAAAAAATAATATTTTAATGCCTCTTGGAATTGCATTCGCTTGTCTACCTGATGGAGTGACGTGCGTATGTAGGATAGACAAAATAATTCAAGCTTTTAATGTATCAATATATCAGGTGGAAGATGAAGAAGATATGGAAACGGAGGAGTATTCATAGGAATTAGCTGTACCATTCATTCAGTACCATTCAGTCAGCTAAATGTCAACTGAAGGGCAAGGCTATGTCATTCAGTTATATTAAGTTATCTTACCTTTATTTTTTTTAATTAAGAATACTTTTATGTATACATTGCATTTAAAGAACTGGGCACGGTAAACAGCAAAATCGGCCTAGTTTTCAAAGTTGATGAAATTTTAAGTAAAATGTATATATAAAAACATGTATAAGTATTTGTATTTAAATATGTGTAATAAATTGAAAAGACTTTAAGAAAATTAATTTACCTGATGACTTTACACATGACTTTATACGTGGCGTTACAGTTCGCATCGTCCCATTGTCCAAGTTGTTTAAACTAATTGTTGTTGAAACAGTTCTGATCGCCCCTCAAAAAACAATATACAGTGGTATGTTCAACGTTATTGTTGACAAGCCAATCGTTTTAAATAGTTCGTGTAACGTGGGTGATCGTTCGTGTAACGTAAATAAAAACCAGAGTTGTATTTTTATTGAATCCGTTATTGTCGTGTGATATTTGATTTCGGGTTACAAAACGTACACGGAATGTGTATCTGCATAAATATTTATTCCACTTGTATGTAAAATAATTCTTTTCTAATGCATCATTTTCCTCTATACAGAAAGAAATGTTTCATGATATATTTAATATCAACTTTAAACAAGAGTTGGATATTTATAATTGTTACCAAAAAAAATTCCATTTGTACATGTTCTTTTTCGAATTATGCCCATGTCAGTTTATTCGTGAAGATCGTTTAGAAATGATTATGATGGGCATCGTTTATTCTTTCCTATCGTGTATCAATCGTATCCTATCGTGAGGGTATACTGATCTATCGTGAGTTAATCCTATCCTGTCGTGCGTGTATACTGTTATATCGTGCGTTAATCCTATCATATATCGTGCATTAATCCTATTCTATCGTTTATCTTGTAAAAAATAACGTTGCAGGTACTGTACTTGTATCTCGCGTAAATAAGCGTGCGTAGGGGAATCGGATAACATAAACATCAATTCTATGTAAATATTTTTCTGTAGTTAATGCATTATCTTCATTTTTAGCTCACCTGAGCTCAAATTTCAAGTGAGCTATTCTGATCACATTTTGTCTGTCGTTCGTCTGTCTGTCCGTCTGTAAAGTGTTCACATTTTCAACATCTTCTCAAGAACCACCGGGCCAATTTCAACCAAACTTGGCAGAACGCATACTTAGATTAAGGGGATTCAAAGTTGTGAAAATTAAGGACCATGCCCTTTTGCAAAGGGAGATAATTAGGAATTTATGGAAATTTCGAGAAATTTTCAAAAATCTTCTCCTCATGAACCATAAGACCAAGAAAGCTGAAACTTATGTGAAAGCATACTCAGGTAGTGCAGATACAGAGTTGTGAAAATCATGACCCCCGGGGTAAGTTGGGGCCACAAGGGGGGGGGGGGTTAAAGTTTAACATAGGAATATATAAAGCAAATATTTAAAAATCTTCTCCTCAGAAACTAATCGGCCAGGAAAGCTGAAACTTGTCTGGAAGCATCCTTATGTAGTGTAGATTCAAAGTTGTGAAAATCATGACCCCCTGGGTAGGGTCAGGCCACAATGGGGGGTCGAAGTTTAACATAGGAATATAGAGTAAATCTTTAAAAATCTTTTTCTAAGAAACTAATCAGCCAGGAAAGCTGACACTTGTGAGAAAACAGGTAGTGTAGATACAAAGTTGTGAAAATCATGACCCCCGGGAGTAGGGTGGGGCCACAATGGGGGGGGGGGGGTCGAAATTTTACATAGGAATATACAGAGTAAATCTTTAAAAATCTTCTTCTCATGAACCTTAAGGCCAGGAAACCTGAAACTTGTGTGGAAGCATCCTCAGCGCGGGGGTGTTAAGAAAGCATATGGATTCTGAGTTACATGTAATTTCGTGATATCACAAATCTTAGTTATTATGTACATATTCAAATATCTCAGCAACGAAACGTAGACCAATAGCAAATAAAAATACTGAAGTCAATTTTTTTTCAGAAATTAGTTTGTATTACGTAGATTTATACATTGATGACATCATGATTAAAAGTTGAATGTCGTGTGAATTTGATCGGAAAGCATTGTAAACATATTCAAAACATAACTAATCTAAGAACTCTAATAAAATATTGTGGTGTGATTTATTGAGAATGGGACATAAAAATACTAGGAGAGATGTTAGTTTTATCAATCATTCGCTAAAAGGTATGTAAATTTGCTTTTATTTCTCGGCCAGGCTTTCCTCTGTCGTTGTTTACGATATAAAAATCCGACTAGAACAACACTACCCCGCATATATTGAACTTTGAATTTTATATGTATCGTTAGTTTGATCAATGCTTAAAATGAAAAGTGCTGCTAGAATCCCATGTTGTGTGTTGTTTTGATGCAACTTGCCGTTTTCCGTGCAAACTTTATAAAAGTTGGGAAGGTTTTACGAGAACTGGATGAATAACTATTGAATTAAGAAAAACATAGGATTCTAGCAGCAGTTTTGATTAAACTGAGATGATTTGCCTTCACTTGGTATGTTTATTTTATTTTGGAAACCGCGGGGTAGTGTTGTTCTATCTCATTTTATGTTAAGGAATATACGTAAGCTATTTATAGTTGTCACGTGATAATGCACCAATGTGGCAGTAATGTACTACCCGATTTTATTGCACTTACATCTATTTCAAAGGATAATACTAAGTTTTTGATCGTATTCAAAATAGTTATTTAATTTCACGATTTAAAATATAACAGTCCAAATAAGACGCTAAATTGCCCATATGCTTCCTTAACACCCCCGCGAGGTAGTGTAGATTCAAAGTGAAAATAATGATCCCCAGGGGTAGGGTGGGGCAACAATGGGGGGGGGGGGGGGCTATTTAAGTTTTACATAGGAATATATAGGGTTAATCTTTAAAAATTTTCTTCTCAGAAACTAATCAGCCAGATGATTCTTTATAATTGTTAAGACTTTGGCCCCAGGACAATTCTTTGGCCTCACAAGAAGGTTCAGAGTTTGATGTAGGTTTAAATCCCAAATATAAACTATTGTTAAGGATCTTTTTGAGAACTGCAATACTCAACATATGAAATGACTATAAAATCATCCTGTTAGAAAAGGGACTAATGATTATAAATATAAGAATATCCAGGGGGAAAATGGATTTTATTTATACAGGATCTACATATATTATTGTACATTATCCAGATAGTTTGTATTATGACTCCATTAAGCTGATTTTATATCCATTGTTCCTTGGGTGAGCGATGTAGCCCATGGGCCTTTTGTTTTACACCTAATTTTCTTTGACATATGATATAAGTTAATAATCGTAATGGAAACAAAAAATATTTTGTGTTCGAATTCTATATTAATGTAATATTGTTTACTCATAAAAAAGGCAAACAGCGCATAGCTACTGTACATGCCGCTTTTCAATAAAACACAAGCATATTTTAGTACAAGTTAAAGCAACTCCTTTCATTAATCTTAAAAATTAATTTTAATTTATCGTGTTTAATGATGTAGAATCATTCGTCTGCGTGTTTAATCGTTATCGTTCGTGTATCGTAATAATTCAGGAAGTTAATGATCGTTCGAGTATCGTGCGATCGTTCGTGTATCGTGCGTGTCGTTTGTCAACAATAACGTTGCTACTACTGTATATAACTGTATACATCATCACCTATATAGTTTGGATTTTCTCACCTTCGGACGTGTTACATGTACGCAAGTTTTGCCTGCACCTTTGTCAACGCTTGATGTTCACAATTAGTGTGTAACAAATTAGCCCTTGTTATTGCATGGACCCTGAGGTCCACGCAGAAAATATATAAGCGAGGTTAAACCGGATGCTATGGGGAAAATTCATCCTGCGCATGAGCTAGCCTGGTTCCTGTGCGTAATGGGTATAGCTCAGGGAACCAGGCAAGCACATGTTTATCTGAATCGGGATCGGGATTCCATGATATATGCACATATTAGTTCAAAGGCGCTGTAATTGTAAAGTTGTCGGTAAACACTACAGAAACAAAGTATTCTTTTTAAAGAAATAATCGGCATGTGATAAACTGTCAGTATTAGGTTATGTTATGCCGAAACTACAGAATGCATCAAATAGCATAATTTATAATGTTTTGTTGTTTTCCGAATACACATGTAGCTAACTTTACTTTTATAGAAGGCAAGGCTAGAGTACTTCCCGATTAAAATTATTTAAGCATTTAAGTATGATTGAATAATTATGTGACTGTATATAGTAGATGATTGAATAATTATGTCACTGTATAAAAGTTTAAATCTCAAGAAAGATGCATCAAAATATGAAATTGATTTACACATTTAGCTGTCACTGCATAACGTAGTTACATGTAACAAAGTAGTGCGAAACGTAATGTGCGCAAAAATTAGAATTTGCCAAATGCCTGATACTATACATGCAATCTTCATAAATATAGATCATAATTATTTTAGAAGTATGAACCCTTTAAATTCTGAGATTAAAAGTCAACTACAGATATATATACGTAATAAAACGTACAAATTTAGTGGTTAAAAGCAGGGGGCTAGAGTCGGTGGAATCTGTGATAATTTTAAGGCTTTCACGTTTTCGTTGGAAACACATGCAAATGGTCCACGTATTGCAGTCCTTTTTTAAAGGACAGCAACTTGTCTATATTTATATAACCGAACACTGGTGATTGGACTTTATATTTTGCGTATTCTATAACTTTGACTATACTGATTGTACGTTATATATTATTCTCTGGACTATTGTGATTTGACTTTAATATTTAATTTCAGAATCAGTTTCCAATGCTTTTGTAAAGTAAATATCTTTATTTGGTGTATATTCCATGTTAATTGAATCACGAATAGTATGTGTCCATCAAAGACTATATTGCTTTAAAGGAAAGTCAGAGAGAGCCAACAGCTGCCATGTTTACATATTGCTGTGGTGTATTGTTTTAATGTAATGTTCCTTTGATGATGGTAATACAATTCTTGCTGGTCAGTCTGTTTCCAATTTGAACATTATGTTTCCAGATTGGTACACAAATACCCTAAGGTGGTTAAGTTTAATGTAAACTAAACAATTAGACGAGAATGTATACATAAATCTGCTAATTGAAGTCAATAAGACCTTTGCTTAATTCATGTAGATGACAATAATTGGTCACGATACAGTGACCCTCCACCCTAATAAATATTTGTCGCAATCTTGGTTGACCCTAAGCACACTGATTAGTAGCGGGTTCTTGACTGACCAGCTTGACGACATCATGGAGCATCGTAGTAACAAAGTAACAAGCTGGTGGCGCCCTATGACGGGGATTTTTAACAACCAATGAACACTCGTTTTACTTTGCTAGTTGTTTTTCCCCCAATAGCTTAAAACTACCAATTTCTCGCAAGTTAAGTTAAATCTGACACTCTCTCGAACCGGCAACATCTCTCTCTGACTTCCCCGAATTGGGACTGTGTATTTAGTTTGCTTTTTGTCAAATAAAACCACTATACATTCATTTAAGACTTTTTCTTAACGTGTATGTACACTAGTTACGTAATATTCGCGTGGTAGTGTTATACGTGTACAGACTGAGACGAACGGCAAAGTGTAAATGGAATCAATAAATAGTCATTTTTATCTTAAACATAATAAAACATAGGTAATCACAAATTACAAAGCTCACAGAGACGAGGCATTACCTTTAAGAGACCACCTTTATCATATCATATGAATAATAATCTTGGATAGTGTATTGTGGGTTGACACAATATCGTCTATCTTATTTTCAGAATTGTTGGATTATCATATGTTTATCTCAACTGGTATTGTAAGAATCAATATAAGTCAATACAGTAACATTAAATATGATATTGCATCCTATGATGCTATACAATATTTAGTCATATTAAGGATTACGTTTACATGTACTCAGGGGCGAAAAAAAATTCACTAATGGGAAGGAAAAACTACTTATTCTACATTATAGCCCCACTATTGTGGTGCTATTTGTCACTTTCAAATAACTAGGTCGATGACCTACTAGTGCCCTTTGAATGTTTTCCGAAAAAAATGTCCAAATTTGTCAAAATATTTCACCATTTTCAAGGTTTTCTTTATTTTGTAAATATTAATAATAATAAAACAATGTGTAGGTTGGGAAATGATAAAATACGAATAGCTTTACAAATTTTATATTTGACTGAATCGTTTTAAGCTCATATTTTAAGTTTAATTTAGTCCGAATTTCTTCTGTCAATTTCCACGGTTGTACCCATTTTTGATCGAGTTTTACAAAAAACTGATAGGAACTCCGAACCATTAATTGCCTAAAACTGTTTTTGTTGTCTGTATTATGTTGACATTAACATTATATAAGGTTAATGATCAAAATTTCTAGATATTTTAGCTTGAATCGATTTTATGTATTTAAAAAAAAATTCCAATCGCCTGCCAGCCAGTGATATAAATTTATAGACTAGTAAATACAACCATACAATATGTAAAATGATATGAAAAAACATATAGAAACTTACCTTTTGGAATTAAAATGCAACATAAAAGTTTTTAAGAGAATAAAGAAAATGAAAAAATTAGTCCGAATTTCCTCTTTTCTAATAGTATTCTACCTTTGTCGGAGCATATCTTCCTCAAATAAACACATCATGGATATCAATATCGATATTTGGTAATAACGTTGTTATTTTGTGTTTTTAAAATAACTTTGGACTTCAGATATTGAAGTTTGTAAAACATATTTTTTTGAAATCTCAAACCCTGAGTAAACGTAATCGTTAAATATCATATGATAAATAATATTCTGCATTATATAATAAAACAATGTGATAATGTTACATAAGACGGTGTATATTATATTGTATTGTATCACTGAATATGATACAGCATTGTATAGTGTTATAAGCTATTGTATTTGATAAAATCAGCACATAAAGTACCGATCAGACCCAACCTTACAGAAAGTAAACCCTAACTAAACTCTGGGTTTACTTTCTGTGTTTACTAGAGTGGACCCAGAGTAAACCCAGAGTAAACCCCAAGTGGACACAGAGAGTAAACCCCGATCAGAAGTATACTCTAATAGCAGACGCTACATGTGTATTCGGAATATACAAGGGGGCGGGAATTATAGGCAGTAGGATGATAAGATAAAATACAGGTCCGCTTCACACTTCAGTGCGTATAGTTCACTCCAAAACCAATTCTCGAGTAAACCCAAAGTAAACCATGAGTAAACCCAAAGTAAACCCCGAGTGGACCCAAATTTTCAAAAAGTAAACCCAAAGTAAACCCAGAAAGTAAACCCGGGGTTTACTCTGGTGTTAAGTTGGGTCTGATCGGTACTGTATCATAATAAAGTATCATATGGCTCAATATAATATCAAATGATACACCACGTTCAGAGTTGGGGTCAATTACGTTGAAAAGTAATTAATTACTTTCAAATACATTGACAGTTTTATCAATTCTTGCAATTACAATTACATTGATTTTTTAAAATGTAATTAATTACTCTCAATTACTTTGATGAATGTAATTAATTACATTTCAAATACATTAGTTTTATTAGTTACCCCATCCCTGGGCACGTTGTTGTAACATGATATATTGTATCAATCATAGTATGGATGATATATAATATATAATTTTATCACATGATATTGTGTCATATGAAATGATGCATTGTTGTATTAAATCATATTGTACCATTTGATACAATATCTTATTATGTAATTATATAATAGATTATCGCATAAAAAAAATTGGGACACAATATCATATGATAATATAGTGTGCCATAAAATATAATATCATGATATGTATCAAATATCAGGCTTAAGGCGAATTACATTCTAAAGTAATGCATTACATTACCATATTTCAGGAATTAGGGCATTGCATTACCATTACTTAATTTTCTTAAAGTAATGCATTTCATTACCATTACATGAATAAAGTAATGCATGACTAGTACCATTACTTTGTGAAAAGTTATTAAGTTTCAAAAAAGTAATTTAAAAGCTAAATAAAGAGTTTTTGTGAATAGTTCAAAAATGAAACATGCTTGAACATATTTATAGGTTCATGTTCACTATCAGGTTTAATTTAAGCTTATGAAAGAAGAACAATGACGGAGTTTAATTGCGTATTTTTAAAACCGCAATGTATTATTGTGTGTCAATGTAAATAGAATTACATGTGTACATGTATAAGGTTTTCTTTTTTGATGTCAGTTTTGTTTCAATTGTCAATGTAAAAATATTTTTAAAAAAGTCTTCTTTCGTATATGTAACTCAAATGCTTATATACTTGAGTACTCTAATAAAAATACATTTTATATAATATAATATTGTTTTATTTGTTATAATCTTTGCTTTTGAAGATATTATTATTAAATTCTTATTAGATAACTTATTGATTACTTTTAATAATAATGCATATATATATATATATATATATATATATATATATATATATATATATATATATATATATATATATATATATATATATATATATATTTTTATATATATAATCCGGGGCGGCTCCTTGCACATTGAAAATGTTACTGTCACGAAAACTATGAAGTTTTTTTTAACGCACATTCATTTTTTCTGAATAAATCATATCTTAGTCTAGTAAAGAACTGATTTTATAAACTACAAGTGCAATTCAAAGAATGATTTTAAAATTATTCATTATCAATCACTAAGTACAAAGAACATGGCATTTTAAAAATGTATGGTGCCAATATATGCGCATAGGATTCCTGTGCATGCTATATGAAAAAAGAAATTTCGCCAAAAGTCTATCTTTATTTTTCTCATTTGGCTTTAACTTCTTTATTCTTCTGTACGTTTACACACGATTTTCACTTTAGTGATTTCATATCAATGGTTATCGTATTTTACTTTGATTCGTTTTTAATTCGTCATGGCTTGCTTAATTCTATGTAGCTTTAATATTTTTTTTAATCCGTAATAATTTAAATTACTTTCTTTCATAATTACTGATCTTGTTCCTTAGTACATTATTACACCTAGTTGTATCTTAATTAAAAATGTAAATTTTGCAATCAAATCGTTTAAATGAAAAGTCGCATTTTTAAGCTAAGCAGTAGTGTGTTTGCTGCAATTGCCCTCCCCTCCTTCCGGTTTTTGAAAATACGCAGCAAGCTTAGTAAAATTGCGAGATGTTTCGCTCTTAGAGAGACAATTCGAGCCGATTATTTTGCTCTTATATGTATCAATAAAAGATACAATGAGTTCACTAAGTTCTAAAATAGTATATATCCTTATAATAATAATAGTTTTAGCAAGCTTGGCATGGATATCGAGAGTCTGAAAATTAGCATAGACACCTACAAAACTAAATGGGGACAACATCTTGAAAGGAAACATGATAATGTGCGATACATGTGCATGTTCATTTCAATAAATTCGTAAATGTGTTTGATGTTAACAAAATTAATATTTATTAGGTCAAAATATGAATGCGATATACTTTATTTTGAATTCAATTAAATTTGTCCAGGATCGAAACGTATGTTTCTTTTATCCCACGCTTATTGCTATAATTAAAACTCTTAACATCGTTAATTTTGTTTACTTTTTATGTGTAAATCAATATGTAACGTTGCTTATATTGTAGATTTTTTTTATATTTTACGCGAGCACTTATTACGCATTGTTTTTGTTTTGTGTTTCATTGCAAGAATGTAAAATCATGGAAATAGCGAGCACCAATAATTTATATAAAGTTAACTGACAACAGTTTACTGCATGTATGAAAAATTGAAGCGTAATGGAAAAAAAGGCGGTCCCATTTTAATGGGAGTGATATGGAAATGAAAACGTGCAAAGGTATCGAATTGTGAACCTTGATTAATTTACCCCTCCACTCACACTTCTTTTACTGAAATCTCAAAACAAGCACTAAAGCTTAAGACTTTGTTCTCTCGTAGTATGTTCTTAATGTTTTTGATGCATGCACTCACTATTTTTGTCAAGGCCAAATTGTTCAAGTTCCTGAAGCAATACATTATATGATTTTGTCAAAGAATAAAATCGGGCACAAGTTAGATGCTCTTGATGGTTTAATGAAAACTATAGTTTACGTCTAAATTTAATTACATGTAAAAGGCTATGACTCAAAATGTGTACACATGTTGATACAATGAGATGGCTCATTCGTTCCATGGGTTTTTTTTTGTCGACATGTGAACAAATACACACGTTAATACAATGAGTTATATGTAGCTCAATTGGTAACACGGGGTATTTGTGGACACATGAATAATTTTATAACGCTTGTATATGTAGCTCAAATGCCACAGAGTTTTTAAATAAGCAGCGCAATAACTTTTTTTTAAATTGAAAAAAAAAATTCTTTCATGTTTTTAAGCGTTCTCTAAAATTACTAGTTTCTTCTCTGCCGGAATGCATTTACATGTATTATAAAACGAACTGAGCGGGCTATATTCTGATTGCTATTTACATATTACATGTATATTAGATATTCTACGCACAATTTACATGTATTTACCCTTTGTCATTTAGGATTTTTTTCCAAAGAAGTGGGTCGATTCCCCTCCCCCTCCCCAAAAAATGTATATTTATGTAAAAAAATCAGGCTCCCAAAACTTTTGGACAGCTAATTTAAATTGGAAAAAAAATTAAATCGATTATAAATAGATATTGTTAAATATTTTGCACGAACTTGTAATCAATGCTAGCTTTAACTAATCTAAACCAGTACATGTACATCGCTAGCCTGCATACGTAATTAAAATATTAGATCACTAATAGGTTTTGCAAACTTAATTTCAGAAGTGAATTTGGCTTTAAAAAATTCTTAATATCATTATATATGTACGCTGTTTTGAACACATTTTGATAACACAGAGAAAGTAGCCGATTAAATGTTTATCTGTTCTTTACAATTTTGTAGCACTAAAACTAATGAAGAGTTGAAAAAAAAATATTTTATTTCAATTTTCATTCTGAATGATCGAATCGGTACTTTATAATAATCTATTAAATAATACTGCTATTGTGCCTAATTATATTACTGATCGATAACAGGAGAAACAGAGCGGGGGCAAAAATAAGGTGGTGCTTATATTGTATAAATTCATATTTGCAACAATTAAATGACAATCGGAAAGTTAACTTGCATTTGCTTAACAACCCAGCAATTGCAAAGATTCACGCTAAAACAAAAAAGGCCCTGGTCTATTCGAATGGCCAAAATCCATTTATCTCTACTCTCAGGATCGGTCAGGAGTGTGTGGAAGGACAGCTCTGAATGTTGTCTTCTATATCTATTGTATGGAGTTCTCAGCCTGCATCCGTGCATGTTTCACCTTGTCCGTCGTAATTTTTGTTTACACTCTCTACCGATCTAAGCCTCGTTTAGGATTGCGACGCGCGGCCTATCAATATTCTTTGAGAAGGAAGTATACACAAGATGTTGCCACATTTCATATCAAAATCATTATCGAACCATAATTTTTTTGTATAAACCTATGTTC
Source organism: Magallana gigas (assembly GCF_902806645.1). Taxonomy (NCBI): domain Eukaryota; kingdom Metazoa; phylum Mollusca; class Bivalvia; order Ostreida; family Ostreidae; genus Magallana; species Magallana gigas. The sequence continues at coordinate 37,652,948 of NC_047560.1, read as the reverse complement.
CTACCGTTACTTTATCTCTTAATTAATATGATAAAGCTTAACTGAAAGTATTAAAGTTAAATGTATTAATGGAAACAAATACAACTCACTCTATTGTACACGTATTTTGCCAAGTTAGTCATCAATTGTAGGTAAGAACTATTTCTAGTTCACAGTTTAACAGCCATAAATCAAACATTAAATTTATTCGGGTCAAATCTTAAATTGCATTCTTCCCAAATTACCAATTCATGAATGTAAAGTTCGATAGTTTCATATACTGAATCTGTACATCATTGTTTAAATTATATTTACCTTTTCCAAAGTTAGCCGACTTTGCAAACACCGTTAACGGTACATTTCCCTCGGTTTTAAAACGCTTCTCATAGGTTGTTGAATTTCCAGAATTGAATGTAAATCCTTTACTGTCATATATATACGGATTTGTTGTTTGGAAAACAGATTCTACAGAACAGACTCATACATTTGAAACACAATATATATCTAGATAGATTGAATCGTGTATGATTCGTGAATGTCAACCATGATTATTTTATTTTTTTTTTAATCTTAAAGGGGAAGGAAACTAAAAATATGTTGTACAATAAATCAATTAATTATCATCTACTATAATTGTAAATCGTATTTATTTTCATTAAAAACCCCGGAACAATGAATAAATGAAGAAAATCGATCCCTTAATTTAAATTTCCCGCCGCCATGGGGGCTGCCATTGAACTTTAATCTATGACGTCACACCATCTATTCCGGTTTGTCTTATCAACATAGCATCAGTATATTCGCTCTAAATGACAAGTTCTGAAAATTTTGAAACAATATTGATTTGAAACCGTTCTTTTATCTTTGCAAACTACAAACTAACGTCAAATGGAGCATGTTCGTTGAAATCTAAAAGCGGAGGTTAGTGTCGGAGAAATCTCCGCGTAAATGTGGAAATTGTCAACAGATGCCAAGTATCATAGAAAATGTCTGCCGTCGTTATTTTGACATGGTAATTCCGACTTTAAAGAATGAATTTTAAACATCCCGATTACAATTATAACATTTATTCAGTTAGCAAAGAACTTGACTTGGAATAAACAATTTAATCGAGGTCGTTTTCACCTTTGAATGATAGCAGATTAACAGCTGTCATTTACTAATGAAAATGCATATATTTATGCATACAATGATACATGTATTTATTCTTTAGATTGACGTGTGAACTCAAACATTATCAATTTTGTTTAGTCGATTATTTTAGTAACAGAAAGGCATACACCAGCGTTAATTATATTCAGAGCAGTGTGTACATTCATTTGTATATGTAAACCAAACCGGAATAGATGGTGTGACGTCAAAATAATTAATATTTTTGGTTTTTAATACAAAAGAGTTCTACATCATGTCAGCCTCCAGTAAATACGATTTCTCCAACTTCAAACGTTCATTAAAGCTTAATTACGTATTTTATTTTCAAAACAGCATGACCACATGTGATAATTTACACCAATTTATTAAAATAAATAAATTATGTTTTTGACTTTCCTTCCCCTTTAAAGAGAATAGATGCTTGGAGGGAAGTATACTTATAATGGATTTCATTGATTTTGCAAGTGTAACACATAGTATTATCTGTCCAAATTTCAACTGGGGAGGCTTGTACTCATATCCTTTTGATACCAGGGCCGGAAATTCTGATACGCTTGAAACCATCCAAAACCCATTACTGCTGCCAAAGGCTAATGCACCTGTAACAATATTATCATAAAATTATTTCCTTTTTTATTAAAACAGTGCATTATAATTAATATAGACTATTTCGTTGTAAAGTTGGTAAAATATATTCATACCTTTGGAATGTGCGTATGAATTCATACTATGTCCATCCGGCGGTTGATCATTGTACATTGCATATTCATTTACAGCCATTGACTTTATTAAACAAAAAAAAAACAACGTAAACTTATAACTTGCCTATGCCATTAAAAACTAAAGGATATCGCAAGGTTATGTAACATGTATGACTGAATGAGCTATAAAGGTTTCACCAGCCATCTTGGCAATACAGGTTGAATATGTTTAAAGAAATTGTAAACCGTTACATGTTAAGCTAAACACTTGTTTAAGTCCCGACTCTTGATCATTGGACTGATCAAGAATACATGTATATTGATTTGGGGTAAGATAATAACTATTTTTACAAGGTAGATAATTGCAAAACCCCCAAAATTGGGTATATGTCTTTAAACCTATTCATTCACAAAAATACTGTACTAGAAATAACAATATTTACAATGTTTAAGTATTTACTGAAGATTATATATCATAAAAAATGGGACCCCTAGACTAATACTGATGTCCCAGGAGGGGTTTAAAGTTAAAAAATATAGATTATCTTCTTATGAAGTATACAATTTGAAATCCTGACCGTTCCGAACAGAAAACCTTACTATTGTTAAAAAAAAATCAAATTTCTTATTTCTGTTCATCTAGATGCAAACTTTGATCATTTCTCTCTCGCTAGTTTATTCTTTTGAAATTTCCAGTTATCCTGATTTGTCGTGCGATGTTGCCGTTATATAATATAGAGCTTAAGAGTTGAATTTCTAAACGTTTTTGTGTACATTTACAGCCCATTACAATACTAGGACTAATGAAGTCGAACAATGTATATGGCGAGGGCCGGACAAACAAGGAATATAGCTTTCTTTAAAGCTTGCATGACGAAACAAAATAATATATAATGTGTACAATGTACCATTCGGTCTTAAAAAAAAATCAGATTGATAACGACCCATTTTTTTTTAAAACCGGGAGCTCCAGACTTGCAGTTATAAAAACCTTTTAAAATACATTTTAAAATTTGCCGCTGCTCTTAAATTCTTTAAAGAAACGTGCAGATTCAATCAGTATTAAGTGGTTTGACAAACGATTTTAAGGCCCATTTATATTATTTTCAAAACAACTTTTTTATTATACAGTAAAATGTTAACAGTTTTACATGCTGTATGACATAAATATAGCAATATACAAGACCTCTACGTCATTTCTAATTTGAAAAATTATGAGAATACAGATACGAGTTGCTACGAGATTTTATCTTCAACAGAAATAATTTGGATGTTGCATTAACCTGTATCTGTATAACCATAAATATGTAAATCTAAAAAAAATGTATAGGTCATATATTTACATTTTGTTGCAAATATAGTATAAAGTCCTTTCAGGGAACATTTGTGTGCTGCAAAACAAATGGTTGACAGAATAGTCTATTAAGCGTCATATTACTTACCCTGTTATAGATTTGTTGCAGTGTATGATACAAAGGGTTTTGGTGTGGACTAGTTATGTCAATATCTTTATAATCAAACGAAAGTGTCGTATTATCCATATACAACATTTCTCTCCCAGTTATGGTCATTTCTAAGTTCATGCGAGTTGATATATTGGGTACTTTGTAGACGACAAACCTTTCAAAAATGGAAAAAAAATATACAATGAAAAAAGAATATATATATATATATATATATATATATATATATATATATATATATATATATATATATATATATATATATATATATATATATATATATATATATATATTGTTTGTGACGTTAAGCAACAATCAATTTTTTAATAGAATACATGAAGAAAAGGATTTCGTCAAACTATGCAGCTATCTTGGACGAAATGCAGCTGACATTAGCAAGAGAAACGCTGTCAAAGTGCATTGAAAATGTTAATGAGATCAAGAAGAAAATATTGCCAGGAAATGGTAATCGCAAACAAAGAATGAGCTAGAGAGAGCTCTAAAAAATAATGGTTTGAGGAAAGTTGTAGGTAAGTTTTCAGCCATTTTCAAATTAATATTAAAGACTAGTACTTGGATACAAGAAAGATCATGGTAATATATTTACATTTGTTTAAACACCAAAATCGACCCACTAGAACAATTTGTAAAATTCTAGCTAAAAGCCCCAAGCATGGTCAGTATGAAAACATTTCGAACATTTTTTTGTCAGGGAGACCTCCATTATAAACAAATTATCAAAGAAATAAAATTGTATACTTCAGTGCGAGATCTTGACCTTGTTGATAGGGCTACATGTATTAATTTTATAGGTTGGTGTGTCATTTGAATAAGAAGGCGTAGCGTCAATCAAGCGTATGCATAGTTAAATATGAGGATATTATAGTGCGTTGTATTACTATTTTTTAAGCGATCGATCTAAACACCCTTTTTGGCCCTAAGACCGACAAAACATTAAACATATAGAATTTTTTGATTTTTGATACTTTTCGCTCTTTGGTCATGAAATTGCTAATAGTGTGCTCAAAGTGTAAAATTGCATGGATTTGAGTCACGTTATAGAGGCTTTATTATTTATGACATGTTAAACTTCGTTAATAGCCTACCTTTATCATAGATTCAAGCACACAAAATTTTACCTTTTTTAGATAAAAAAGGATAGGCGCACATATCTTTCAATTTTTTATGGATGTGAATGATTCATATAACCTTTTTCATTGACCCTTTATACGACAATTCGAAACATTAATGCGCGCATAAAGAAAAACAGTTCTCAAAATAAAGCTGTGGCTATAAACCTATGAGAAATTAATGTACACAACATACCCCTGATGTATTCTTCAAGACAATGTTTAATTACAATAAAAGAACATAGAAAGTGAAATTGAAATATTAAAAACCCCCACATAAAACCAAAATATCAGTGTTTTAGGAAACGGATGAAACAATATAAAACTGTTTTTTATTCCTATGCAAATTACAGCGGAGGGGGGCGATTTTCGACGTCAAGAGGATTTATCCTTTACTTTTGCTTCTTTATATACATGCAGTACATTAGGCATATAAAGTTTTGCTGTAAATTTAACAATTAAAAAAAAACAAGAGACCAATAGACCGTAACCGTCACCTGAGTAGCATATACAGTCCCTGAAACGTTTAACTTTCCCACTTAAACGGTGAGAGAACGATGAGCGCACTCTGATCTAACGATGAGCGCACGTTGAAGAGAATTTGGTGAACGCTAATGAACGGTGACCGATGAGCCAAAGCAGAGCGGAAACGGAGCGCAAAGTGAACGGTTAACGATATATTAGCGCTTTGTGAACGCAAAATAAACGATTTATTCGGAGTGTCTCTGAGATTATCCGTATATTGTATTTCGACGGTAATCAGGAAAAAAATATCTAATAAACTAAATGTACACTGCTGCTATCGTGAGAGTTGATTAAACAATCTTATCCTATCCAATATCTTATAAATCCATACCAATTATGGTTAGGAATAACATGGCATGGATACGTTTTGTGATCGGATATCGAAGGGATTACATGTATATAATCGTGAAAAATACACAAATACAACGCCCGTTTTTTTATTAAAAAATTTGTCTATATTTGTGTCGAATCGTTCGTTGAGTGATTTTTTCTGTTTTTAAACGACTGAAGTCTTTAATTGATCAAAATAACTATTTGAGTAGTAATATCGCTGTATGAAGTCACTAGTAAAAAAACAACAAAAACTCAAGAATGTGTATTTTAGATTTTACGGATTAAATTCTTATTAACATGCTGTTTTATGTGACTGTAATATATAAGATTCCTTCCACCTCCAGGGATGGGTTCTTTTATCATTTTGCTCTGACTCGCAAAGACCGATCCTTCCATATTGGAGTTCCAAATGAAAATGAATGAAAACGGACTGAACGATAAGTGAATCCTGAACGAACGGTGAACGCACGAAAAAATGGAAACGTAGAATGTTTCACGGACTGTAACCTATCCACAAACCTGTAGCGGAGTCTCATATATGCATTTTTATTAAGTCTCATTTGGAGTAGAACAATTTTAAATTTGTAATGACGACCACCTTCCTGCCAAAAATCTTTCAAAAAGGACTGTGAAACAAAAAACTTAAGAGATCATTACAGAGTGCATGACCTGATATTGAAAAGGTTCAAGACTGTGAGAAAATAATTAGTTTTTTTAATACATATTTTGCCCTGTTAATGGTGCCCCGGGGTGGTAGAGACATAAATTTCACAATTTAGATTCCTCTTACCAAAGAGATGCTTCACATCAAAAATGATAAAAATTTGCCATGTGATGAGTGTACTACGGAAGCCCATTTAGGACCTATAACAAAAAATATATTTGAATTTGATATAACGAATTCTTGAATTTGTTAAAACGAATTTAAATCGTTATAACGAATTGTTGAATCCGTTATAACGAATTAAATTTGTTATAACAAATTTTAGGAATTCGTTTTATTGAATTTAATCTATTATAACAAATCCGCTGAATTCGTTATTTCAAATTTTGAAATCTGTTTTAACAAATTAAATTTGAAATAACGAATTCTTGAATTCGTTATTTCAAAGTTTTAATTCGTAATTTCGTTTTTTTTTTAATCGGTTATAACCGATTTCATCCAATTTGTGGTAACAAATTTCATGTTTTGGGGAACAAATTAAACAGGCGGACTTCATTTGTTCCATATCGGCGTACGACGAAATTTGCCGATCAATTGATCGGCGTTAAACGGCGAAATGGTAAATGAAGTCAACTGGAGTAAAAACGAAAGTGGAGGAACATACATGTATTGTCAGAGCTGTTGCTGTAACCGTGGTAACAAATGTAACAATTCCAAAAGACACCTTACTTTTTCGGCTTTGCTACAATTCCTACATAGATAGAAACAAAATATTTAAGAACTGCTATATATGTAGCAACGGATTTTCACCAAAAATACCATGAAGGATATACAGATTTGTTTCGACTGGTTTCTGCGCAAAATCCCAAAAACTGTTTAGTCAATGTTATTAATCAATGATCATGCTGATTTATTAAATGGCACTTGCAGCCCAGCCAATGTCAAACTTAGGTCATAGAATTTATTTACCAGAATTTAATGCTAAACTGCACCGAAATCGATGCAAAAATAATGAAGTTACGCCTCTTCAAAGTGCCTTTTTTTTACCTACTTTTAGAAATCTCATCAAGAGAAAATGAAATTAGGCGATAACGAGGCTTCAGTGACGTCGCGAGGTCAACACGAGGGAAATTACCTTACAAAGCTATACAAAATAAATTCGATTTTACAGCAAAAATGATTGATATAGGTCTGATGTTTTGACGTATATAGTTATTCTAAGTATCGTAGATTTAGAAAGTTGTATCCGTAATTAGTTTGTTACGGATTTCTTTTTAAACGATTTTGAAATTTGCTATTCTAATCGTCTTTTACCGATGAATACGATATCTTTAAACGCTTGCATGGGCAGATTTGTGTTCATTATTCATATTTATTTTGGTCGGTGCATGTTCAAATCAAATAAAGCTTGAAGGGCTTTATGATAGATTTGATATGCACGCTCCGACCGAAATTATCACCTAATAATATTCAAAGAATGATGCCTTTTTGCTTATATTTATATTATTTCCAATTTCTACACTTCAAAAAAAACATTTTAAAACTACTAGTTTTTTGTTCATACATAGCACATGTTATGTATTATTGCAGCAGATACCGTTTCTCGGTTATGCTGTAGGACACGCCCACTTTGTTTCGCTCATTTTTTTCAAGGTCAGTATGACCTGACTTAATGATTATCGGTAATTTGAAAACTCCAATTTTGATATTTGTTAAGTGCCATAAAATGTCTGCTTATGCAGTTTGCCTTTGAAGTTTGCATTTGTCTTCATTTTTTGGCAATATCATTTATTTTTACTACAGTGTTCAGCTGTATCCACGAGATTGAAATATTAACCTATATCTGCTAGGTTCAACTGACCTAGATATATATTTTAGATTACTTGACTTGTATATTATCATTCGCAGTTGACCACACTATGCGAGCTTTAATTAACAACGATCATTTCCGTCGTTTTCTTTCAAAGCCAGTGCATGTTTATTCATGTACGTTTACTGCCTTTTACTAGTTAGTAATCAGTTGAGCACAGTGATTAGATTGTCCTTGTTTTTTACCTCTAGTGATAAAGGAATATATTTGTGAAAGTTCAATAACAACGAAATAAAATACTCCTAGTAAAATCTTATTTCCTAAAGTTTATTTTATTTCATGTTTTGTGAAGATAAAATGGTTGATAGCGAATCATTTTTGTCATTGGGTTCGGTTAACAAAATCAGAGACAATAGCCAAGTCATTACAACATATCAACACGGTTTTGGACATTGTGTAATAATAACTATTTGGCAAATATAAAAAAAAAACTATAAAAAATAATAATCATATCTTATATTCAATACAAATAAAAAAATGTCTCTTTAATGTAAGTCTTTCTTTAACGGAAAATTGAGCATTTAACCCCAAATTCTTAATTCCTTAATGTTTGGGAGTTCTAGTATGGGTTCACTCTGACCATAAAATTGTCAATGCGAAATAAAAAAAAAGAAATGGTCATAGTTTTTTTTTTATATATTTGCCAAATTCATCTTTCATAATATTCAGGGTAGTGTTACACTCTTGTCATTTTTGTTCACACTGCTGTCGAGAGGAAAGGCCGGTCAAGCCATATAAATGTCTATCTGTATACCTCATAACACTTGCTGATATTACAAATATCCATGCCTTTATTATCCTGATTATATTCTACATGTAACTGACACATTCAAATCAGGGGTCTCTGTATTGGGTAAGCCTTTTTTCGGCATTATTTGCACTGCATTTCGATGATTTGTCTCCCAGCATCGACATTCACTATTAAACATGCTTTGTGACGTATTCAATAAATATTGACAAGTGTATAAAACAAGTATTCTAATAGCGGCAATTCAAACTGTTACAGAACAGCTGCTTTGAGAAAGGATAGCTCTTTAAGGTTTGTGTTTAAGTAAACCTACATGTTCTGAAAGTAAACAAAAATGACTTGTACTTTGATATGTTTTTCAGTCATCAGAGATATTTCAGCAAAAAAGGAAGCATTCTTATTGATGATACTTGAAAAGAGTGTAGTCAAATACCGTCACTGAGAATATTTCCCTACAGGACGTATAACATAGCGGCCCTGTCATTCTTCAGACAACTGATAATGTTATCCAAGGGGAACTGTTACTCATTGGTCTTGTCATCATTCGGGAAGAGCTTGTTAAGCCAAAGGAAGTTATAAAAATATGTCCTTTTTCGGGAAGTATATGTTTAGCCAAAGGAAGTTATACAATTTTGTCATTCTTCGGGAAGTAAATGTTAAGCCTTATGTTTGCTGATTAAGTGCATGCAAAAACAAGTAACAAAAATTCAAATACTTTACAATATTTTTATTTTTTGTTATTCTACCGAGGGGCCATATGGTATAATATCCTTTGAACGCCCATATAAAGTTATTGTTGCTCAGATGAACGATGTAGCCACATGGGCCCCTTGTTTAAGTGTTAACCAAAGGTACATAACATTCCTTTAATTTCTAATGACTATATGATATAAAAGTCGCGGTCTTTTGTTTGTTTGTTTTGTTTTTTGTTTTTTTAGCACCTATCATCAGTTCGAAGTTCCTCCAAGAAGCTATCGAATCTCCTCCCAAACGTTTACCAATCCTGATGGAAAGTTGGTTCACGCATGCGCACATCCTGGTTATAATGCTGGCTTTGTCATATAAAATATCATATTTTTATTTTTCAAATGTCCTTTACTGTGATAAAATTACAAAGCAATTTTGAAACCTATAGCCCAATAATTTAAAAAAAATGAGCGAAACAAAATGGGCGTGTCCTACAGCATAACCAAGAAACGGCATTTGCTGCAATAATATGTAACATGTGCTATGCATGAAAAAAACCCAGTGGCTTTAAAATGTGTTTTTTGAAGTGTAGAAATTGGAAATAATATAAATATAAGCAAAAAGGCATCATTCTTTGAATATTATTAGGTGATAATTTCGGTCGGAGCGTGCATATCAAATCTATCATAAAGCCCTTCAAGCTTTATTTGATTTGAACATCCACCGACCAAAATAAATATGAATAATGAACACAAATCTGCCCATGCAAGCGTTTAAAGATATCGTATTCATCGGTAAAAGACGATTAGAATAGCAAATTTCAAAATCGTTTAAAAAGAAATCTGTAACAAAATAATTACGGATACAACTTTCTAAATCTACGATACTTAGAATAACTAGATACGCCAAAACATCAGACCTATATCAATCATTTTTGCTGTAAAATCGAATTCATTTTGTATTTTGTATAGCTTTGTAAGGTAATTTCCCTCGTGTTGACCTCGTGACGTCACTGAAGCCTCGCTATCGCCTAATTTCATTTTCTCTTGATAAGATTTCTAAAAGCAGGTAAAAATAGGCACTTTGAAGAGGCGTAACTTCATTGTTTTTGCATCGATTTCGGTGCAGTTTAGCATTAAATTCTGGTAAATAAATTCTATGACCTAAGTTTGACATTGGCTGGGCTGCAAGTGTCATTTAATAAACCAGCATGATCATTGATTAATAACATTGATTAAACAATTTTTGGAATTTTGCGCAGAAACCTGTCGAAACAAATCTGTATATCCTTCATGGTATTTTTGGTGAAAATCCGTTGCTACATATATAGCAGTTCTTAAATATTTTGTTTCTATCTATGTAGGAATTGTAGCAAAGCCGAAAAAGTAAGGTGTCTTTTGGTGTTACGTCTGTTACCATGGTTACAGCAACAGCCGTGACAATATGTTCCTCCACTTTCGTTTTTACTCCAGTTTACTTCATTTACCATTTCGCCGATTAACGCCGATCAATTGATCGGTGCATTTCGTCGTACGCCGATATGGAACAAATGAAGTCGGCCCCGTTTAATCTGTTCCCCGAAACATGAAATTTGTTACCACTAATTGAATGAAAATATGTTATAACCGATTTTATAAAACCGAAATTACGAATTAAAACTTTGAAATAACGAATTCAAGAATTCGTTATTTCAAATTTAATTTGTTCAAACAGATTTCAAAACTTGAAATAACGAATTCGGCGAATTTGTTATAACAGATTAAATTCGTTATAACGAATTCCTAAAATTTGTTTTAACAAATTTGATTTGTTATAACGGATTCAAAAATTCGTTATAACGATTTAAATTCGTTTTAACAAATTTAAGAATTCGTTATCTCAAATTCAAAAATATTTTTGATAGGTCCTAAATGGGCTTCCGTAGTTTACTCAGGTGACCCAAAAAAATACCCTTATTCACAGACCGATTTTTTACAAAGTCGGGGCTAATACACCACGTGTTTAAATATATCGGAAGAGAATACACACATGGCGAGCGAAATTCCCCTTGATTTGCAAAGCACAAATGATATTATTTAATTCATAATTCATAAAACTATTCATCATAGAGAATTTAACCATTTCATAAATATCGTATAAGAGGATAATATGGCATTTTCATTGGTAAAAACAGGAACCAATTATATATACTAAGCCCATTATGATGTTCCTAGATTAAATGGGTTTTTTTATTTTGAGTCCCGAATCTCGGATTTCGAATTTTGAATTTTGAATCTCAAATGTCGAACAGACTTTCTCGGTGTATGTATTTAACAATGCTATGTACACACATTTTACAAAATATAATGAGTCGACCACAAAGATAGCTTTTAAAGAATAAGGCATATAATAAATAATAAATCAAATAATACCGACAATATCTATGATGTATATAGAGAATAATCCGACTTTGCAAGTTTTAGGAAATATTTTTTTAGATAGATGACCAGAAGAAGTGGAATCCTCAAAACTTCGAATTCTCCTTGAATCATTTAACGTTGAAATACCAACATATCCCAAAGAATCAATGGCAAAGCCCCTTCTGGAAGGGTCGTTATTGACCGAATGCGTTGAAGAAGTAAGATCACTTGCAAGGAAACTTGTACTCTGTGAAGAAATCGAAGAAAAACAGGAAAAACCTGGAACAGTGTGCGTCTTCGAAGTTGTTGTGAAGACTGAAGATAACGATGTAGTTATTTATGAAATGGTAAGATAAATAAGAAATAAGTGCATTGCATTTAGGATGTTATTTTATTATCGAAATCATATAAAGATTTTTTTTAAAGCAGCGTAATTTTTTTTCGATGTATTCTTTTATTGATATTGGTATCTTATTGGTATTGTGTTTTAGAATCCTGAAGATTCGACTGATTTTTTTGAGAAAACAAACGCAGACCTTGTCAAAGTTATCATCATTCAAGGCACTTTGCAAGATGTTTCTAGAACAAAGGAAATAGTTTACCAAAAATACAAACGATACATTGATAGTGATATGGAAACGATTCACGTACACCATGTGTGTGAGAGTATGTTACCAAGCTTGCTAAACTAAGTGCGCACAAAAAGGTTTTATCCTATAAGCAATATGTTGAGTCAATACTAGCGAATACACCTTTAGACAACATTGAGGATGTTGTTAGAAATGCTGCAGATCGTGCTTTTACACAAGAAAAAATTATAGAACTGTGCTGTGATGCTTATTTAAATGGAATAGGCAAGCATAGTTATCCTCAATACATTCCACCAATTTTTAAATTACACAGTGTCAAAAGCGAATTAAAGAAAAAGACCATATACTCAATAAAGGAGTCATTAGGTTCCGAGGTTTGTGCTGAATTAATAAAGCATATTACATTTAAAATTCAAATAGACACAATTCAAGATGTTGTCAATGTTGCAATCAGGGTATTTTTGACACCATTCTTGTTAATGATTTTATATCCCTTATCAATTGTTGCTGCCGTCACTCCTGCTTTAGTACCACATTTGCCAATACAAAATGTCAATTCTCGATCGTTTAGAGAAGGTGTTGCGAAGGAAATATACAAAGATCTTTCGGATAACAGATACAATATTATAAAGGAGATTTCGTCACATCTTCGGCAATCATTCAATGCTACAAATGAGCATTTGAAGACTGTTGCTGAAAATCTGGAAGACTTCAGCAGGCGAATAGATTTGATAGAATAAAGAAAACGCAAGTATTTTTTTCTTCATTTAATCATTTAAGTGCTTCATTAAGGTGGCTCGTCACACCAATAGATTATAAGATGAATTAATAAATAAAATGCAATAAGATTCTACACTAAAAAAAAGATCATTATTGTTTTTTTAGCAATTACATGTACAATGTTTTCAGTTTTACGATGTAGTTATATTTTATTGTTGTGTTATGTAAGACACTCCAATGCGTTTCGTCATCTCACTCTATGTTGTTTTCAGTACATTTTGCAAATACTTCCAATTTCTTGTAAATAATACGAAATCTCAAATTGATGAATTTTAAAATCTGGAAATATTCCTTCATAGACAAACTTGCTTTGCAGTTAAGGGACATATTTTTTTTAAACATTGAGTAATCAATTTTTGTTCAAAATTGTACAGTGCATTCAGGCCCCGCCGCCACCAAAAAATTACCGTACTCAGCCTCAATTCTCAACTCAAGTGCTGAGGACGTCCTCAACTGAGAAATTTCTCAAATCGCCGCCACCAACTACATTGAGTATGTACTCAGTAGAGTAGGATTTTTTCAGTTCTCAACTCTACTGAGTACATACTCAGCTGATTTTTTTTTCATTGATTTAAGCGGTTTTGTGAAATGCAAATGGAAACAAAATATACAACGTATTGTAATTGTTACGTATTAAATGAATATTATCGTCTGCTTTGTTTATTTCTAAAATGATGGACCGGAGCTTGTGGAAATTCAAACGGCAAAAGAAACGAGTTTAAATAAGAAAAGGGTCACCAATTGGACCCCAGAAGAGGAGATACTTCTAATTGAAGAAGTATTAAAGTATGAGAAAACTCTTTTCGGCAAAATGAAGGGTTCGGGGAGTAAAGGGAAGCATGGTCAAGTGAAAGAGTCGCCCTGGAGATCAATCGCCGAAACTCTGAATTTTTAAGAGCTTCTACTGTATGATATACCAGTAACAGTATTTAGTTTTCTCAATTTTAAAGGAAACAATATCTAAATTCAACCTAACCGTTCCGCGTACTTGTTGTTTCTGTGTCTAAACTAAAGTAATCTCCCCTGATTTAAGCAAAGGTGACGTGTCATTTCGACTCATGACCTTCTGAAATCGGACTTTTCGAACTATATATTTACTATATAAGTCTATTTTGTGTACGTTTATAATTATAGTAGAGAAAATATACATGCTTTGGAAAACGTTTTCATGATATACTGTCTTCTGTGTCCGTAACTCGAGCACTGGAATTTCATTTAAATAAATATGTGTATGTTTATTAAAAAATCATACCTGCTAAATACAATATATTTACAACATTTCCTGTACCTGTGGCCCATATATACGGAACTTACTGAATGGTATAACTGATCTCGGCGTTAAAATTTTTTATGCAAAATTGACTTTTTAAATTAGAAATTACAAGAACGACAGGGACAATGAAACAATTAAAAAGAAGTTCAACAACATCAAACAGCGAGGTATAAAATTTGTTGATTAAAAGTTGTTCTTTTGTTCTTTCATGTTTCAGTTTATTCTGCTTATTGTAATTTTGTCACCGTTGACACGATTTCTATTTTACATGTACTATATTTAAATTTAATTGTTTTTGTAATGAAACAAACAACTAATATAAAAAATTTACCATTTGCTGTTAAAATTGTCTTCGGTAAGAACTATTTAATTCTATTTTATTATGCATTCATAACAATATACCTCTTCGCTAGCAAAGGGTTTTCGGTCTACTTGGGTTTATGGGGAACGGAGTGGACCGAAAACCCATGGCTAGCGAAGATGAACATTATATTTAGAGTGAAAAATTGATTCGTTTGTAATACTATTATTTAAAAATGTGAAGAAAAAATAAAGTGAACCTGTATCAGTAAAACTGACTTAATTACAACACTAACCAAATATATTTAATTTCTTTATACATACAAATAATACAGTTAAATGCTAAAGTTTATTTTAAGAAGATGTAATTGTGTAGAGTTCAAAACAAAAATAAAATAACGAATTAAATATTATTGTTAAAAACGAATTGATACAGGCATATAGAAAATTGACATGATGCGATCTTACTGTTCTTAATTGATAAGGGTTTTAAGAAATATAAACTTATATTGACCCTCGGTCAATATTCTACGGGGGACACTTCTCGTCGTTACACCGGCACAGTCCCCGGACATTAATATAATTGAAAACATTTGGTTGAAAAAAAAGCCCTCACTCCAAAGCATGGCCAGAGACATCACTACCAAGGATGAACTTTTTAATGTTATACTTGACATTTGGCAAAACATCGCCCCTGAATACGTTAAAAACCTGTACCTATCAATTCCCCGTCGGATCCAAGCTGTTATAAGATCCAAAGGTCATCTCACGAAATACTGAGAAAAGTAAGTCAGTTTTGCATACCTTTTTAATAGTGTTATATTTTGAAGCGCGTCCTTGTTTACGCCGCCATTTTGAAAAATCGCGAATACTTTTGCTATAGCGCTGTACTTGAGAAAGGTAAACAGCTATCTCGAAGAATTTTAGTACGTACTCAAATTTCTTATTTGAGTACGTACTCAAATATTTGGTGGCGGTGATTTGAGGCTGAGAATATGGATTTGAGTATTTTTTCAGAGTTGAGGCTGAGTTTTGTGCTCAACTTTGTTTGGTGGCGGCGGGGCCAGGTCTTCGTATGATGGGTTATGATTAAATAACATCCAAAATAACAATCCCACTAAAACAAGATATGATGTCTACATGTATATCAATATTTGGGATAACTTTTTTATACCGGTAGTTTATGTATATATTTATATGCGGTTTTCACAGGTTGAGGTCCCCCGGGGAAAGGGTAACCTAACACCTTATTTTTTCCTTTACAACTATATTTTAATTTTAAGAAAAGGTACAAACTTTAATTTTTTCCAAGAGGAGATAAACTGCAAATAGAAAGGTAGAGAGTAGAGCTCTATATTAATTTCAGATGTACTTACTGTGTTGCATTCTCATGAACAAAAAAACCCCTGGCCTCCTCCCCGTCATTTCAAGATTCCATGAAGTCTAACTTTAACATCTGTAGGGTGGTTAATAGATGGCCAGTGAAATGCACACGTATAGAAATGCGATGTCTATTGCAACAGACTCCAATGATAACGATGAAAAATTGCTCGAGGCACTTCTAGTGAATTAAGAAATTATTTCAACATAGAAAGAATAATCTTACCGTGACCAGGCTACGCTCAGGTCAAACCGGGTCCGTAGGACATCTGTCATTTTAAACATACCTCATTATAAATTAAATTTTTGTAAGATATCAGTTCTCGTTTTTGTGGATTTTTTTCGAGTAAAAATGATAATCTGTGAATAAGATTATCTTGGAAAATTTCCCCTTCATCTATTTTAATTGCACTTCTATCACAAGTTTGTATATTTTGATTAAAATTCGTCCAAATGTGCTGCTTAATTATATCAGGACAGAAAATAGCAGTTTATAGACTAGATACAAGTCTCCATCAAACTTCAATATATGATGTAGTGAATAACACTAACAAGATGGGGCAATTTTTGTGCAATTAAAATCATTCAATATCATAACATATATTAACAACACTCACAGCATTTCTCAATACTTAGCCTGAACTTGAACTTGTATAGCTTTGTCAACATTCTGACTAGTTTACCTTCTCTAGAGAGGAGCACAACAGGGGAAACAATTCTAACAGTAGTAATGAGATGCAAATGTAATGAATGAGAATTCTTTAGAAACAATGATTACAACTTAGTTGTTTTTCAATTAAAAGCAAATTAAGGTGTTTTTTCATGTTTAATTACAAATATTGACTTCAGTGGATTAAAATCGCTTGTAAAATAAAATTTCAAAAACCAAATTTTTTTTATTTTATTTGATAATTAGATGTTTTTGTTAATTTATTACTTTTAAGTCCTTGAGAGTGCAAAGATGTATTTGATATTTTTGTAACAATACATCAAAGACTTTCTTATTAACACAAAATTTCAAAAATAATGCGCCACTTTCTGAGAAGTTCCTTCTGAAAGCCGAGTGTCTGAATGAACAAGACTTTGTTTAACTCTGACGTAGGAACACATGAGACTACAAAAATATCTTAATTGTTCGTGTTATATAAAATCTGACTATTTTCAAAGTGTTTATAGATAAGTTTTCTTGAAAAATAATGCTTCAGCTTACATTGCATCAAATGTTTCTATTATTTTCATACATTAAGTCCTGTCGGCGGTGATGATATGGCTTAGGTCCAAACACTGTTTCACTTTCGGTTTGCCAGAGTAACTGCATAGGAGAGTTGATTAAAGTCAACTCCCAAAAATGTCGAAATGAGTAGGCGAAGCTTCTGCCAATGACGGCCATATTACTGAACTGTGATTCCCTCCGAACAAACATAAAAATAAATCGAGCATACATAATACTAGGAAACATTTTTACATATGTATATATTTTAGACATGATCTCTAGTTCAATATTTGTAATCTATATTTAAGAGGCTTAAGGCTAAGAGAATGCATGCAACTATACGTTAATCCACAGTCGATTAGCTGTGAACAATCTTAATACCACCAGCAAAGATCGGGCTTGCAAAAAAATACACCGACGGATTTTAAATTAACATTTAAATACCGCTTAAATGTCCTCGATCTAAATCATGGCTTGACAACAACATTCCCGTCACGCATTACTTATTCATTTCTTTTTATTATATAGAGTTCGGCAATTAGATACCTACGTTAGGCAATTATATACCTACGTTAGGCAATTATTTCAATATTTTAACAATGAACTTGACATCATATCAATGTAAACCAGGCCTACCTTTGGAAAAATGATAACAAAAGCAATTTAAAATGCGTGCGCAAAACCCCCAATCGATAAATAATATGCTTATACATGTTCCTCTGCTACACTAATGTTATTTCAATCAAGGCGTTGACGGCAGTAGGACGTTGGCGATGATGAGTGAAGGTAGGATGATTAGTTTATTAAACTATTTTTATAAATAAATAAATTTGATTTCCCATAAACATTAAACCAATTATGTCATTGAACTTTGTATTAAACACTTTTTTGTAAGTGTTTTTGTGTTTTAAAATCATATGTACATTACAGAAGAAGATTTGAAATATAATTTCAACAGCGTACATATGTATATTCCTGCAGTTTGAGTCTTGTTCCACGATTATTTTACCTCGTTATCAAAATTCGAGCTAATGGTATTCGTTCAGACATTTTCCTTAAACATGCATTAATTTAAACTGATATTCTCTAAACAAGATTTAGAAGTTTAATAATTAGGAACTTGAGGTTTACTTTGATTTTTGTTACACTTTCCTTGCACATGCATGAATACACACCATAAAAATCAAGGTACCGCTGTCGTTTTTACTATAACGTAATGTATTCTAAAGTCTATGGCATTTCTCAGATGTTAGGAAAACATTATTAATTATTTTAGAAAAATAAATTATCTTAAAATTGCCTATTGCATATATTGCTTTTATCAGTCATACAAAATTCAGCAATCTGTTTTCTTGCATCACTTGTAACAAGTTAAACTTTGCTGACCACCAAGATTGTAATTATGTTTGAGAATAAAACACAACTAAGTTTTAAGTAATAATGAACATTTTAAAGGGGTGTAGACTTAAAAATATTTGTCAAATCTAAACAAAGGAGATCATTTATTATTAGAGATAATAGAATGACATAATGCAATCATTTGAGCCTTTTAAAGTGAAACTATTCATTGTGGCATATTTATAAATTTAAAAAAAAGCGTCAATGTATTGACTTAAAACATTGTTTAATAACTAAAACATTTTTTCATGATTGTTTATAAGCTTAAAGCTAAACACCGCTCGTAAATAGGCACTGTCACCCAGGCACCTGGTATATTAACACTCCGATTTCATTACACCAGACTGCACACCAGAAAATCGTGGCCGACGTGTAGTATGCCTTTCGTGTTCTTTGAATTTTATGCAATCAATTCTTATTTAAATATGCATATTTGTAAATAATACATTAACCAGTTTATTTGATGCTAGTATTGTTCTGTTTTAAAAAAACGTTTGTAAAACTAGATAATTTCATCGCGACCGTGTAACACACTACAAATAAATGCACCCACAGGTGAGACCTCTACAGCAAAATACTTTAAACTGTTAAGAGGTTTGCAGCTTATATAAGGGCTATATGGATAACAAGAGTAAAAGAGAAACATGGCGGACCATGCCTATTTACGAGCGGTGTTAAGCTTTAAAAGGGCATGGTGACGATTTTGGTCAACAATTATTTTTCTGATTTTATTATTTACAATACTTCAGAGAAGCATTTTTTAAGGGAACCGAAATTAGAGTGTCATTTGATGAGTTATAAGCGAGTTACAGAGCTTGAAATTATTCGCTATGTAAACAAACGTTTGTTTACATATTGAACGTAGAAGTAAAAATTTTAGTTTTAACCTTAAAACGAATGCCTTAAACGTTAGGAACTGATTGGCTTTGCTTAAAATAAATAAAAAAGATAGACAAATAAGCTAAAAAGGGGGTTTTTGACTGGTATATTGAACCTATCTATACAAAAAACAGGGCACGAGCCTTGTTTACATGAAAAAGGATTAAGAGCCCTGTATCTTGCTTAAAACTCTGCGAATAACTCTCAAATTTTATTTGATAATTAGAAATGCATTTCTAAATCATTGTAAATGATAAATAAAAAAAATAAAAATAAAAGAAGATAGGTGAATATGGCGTATAAATTGCCGATATGAGGATAGATAAGATACTATAAAATTAAAATATGAACAAATCTTATAATTTCTTTTTCAATTATTAAAAACAATGTATATTTACCATAACATCGATAAAAACCTTTAAAAATGTCAAATATTTAGAGTAGGTTGATTAAAACTGGCGTATGCATGTCAAAACCTCCAAATAGTGTCATTTTTAGAACTTCAATGCCTTTTCTTTTATAGAGTGGTTCTGGGCTCCATATTTTTATCAAAGTTTTTATGAGGTTTGAAGGAAATCAAACCGATTTCAATCAACAAAAACATGGAGAGATGACCCACTATACTTTAAAAATGTTATTTTGTACCCCAACAATTGAACGTTTTAGAGAAATAGTACAAGTCCGTAAATTAGTGGTTGAAGTTGCATTTAGCATTTAACAATGAAATTTTAGCTCACCTGAGCCAAAGGCTCAAGTGAGCTTTTCTGATCACAATTTGTCCGTTGTCTCTCGTCGTTGTCGTTGTCGTCGTAAACTTTTCACATTTTCATCTTCTTCTCAAGAACCACTGGGCAGATTTCAACCAAATTTGGCACAAGGCACCACTAGGTGAAGGGGATTCAAGTTTGTTCAAATGAAGGGCCACGCCCTTTTTAAAGGGGAGATAATTGAGAATTATTGAAAATTTGTTGGTATTTTTCAAAAATCTTCTTCTCAAAAACTATTAGGCCGGTAAAGTTTAAACTTGTGTGGAGGCATCATCATGTAGTGTAGATTCAAGTTTGTTCAAATCATGGTCCCCGGGGGTGAGGTGGGGCCACAATTGGGGGATCAAGTTTTACATAGGAATATATAGAGAAAATCTTTAAAAATTTTCTTCTCAAAAACTATCAGGCCAGAAAGATTCAAATTGTAATGGGAGCATCCTCATGTAGTGTAGATTCAAGTTTGTTCAAAACAATGGTCCCCGGGGGTAGGGTGGGGCCACAATTGGGTGATCAAGTTTTACATAGGAATATATAGAGAAAATCTTTAAAAATCTTCCTCTCAAAAACTGTTTTCCCAGAAAAGCTCAAATTAAAATGGAAGCATCCTCATGTAGTGTAGAGTCAAGTTTGTTCAAATCATGGTCCCCGGGGGTAGGGTGGGGCCACAATTGGGGGATCAAGATTTAAATAGGAATATATAGAGAAAATCTTTTTAAAAATTTCTTTTAAAAACTATTAGGCCAGAAAAGCTCAAATTAAAATGGAAGCATCCTCAGGAAGTGTTGATTCAAGTTTGTTCAAATCATGGTCTCCGGGGGTAGGGTGGGGCCACAATTGGGGGATCAAGATTTACATAGGAATATATAGAGAAAATCTTTAAAAATTTTCTTCTCAAAAACTATTAGGCCAGAAAAACTCAAATTAAAATGGAAGCATCCTCAGGAAGTGTTGATTCAAGTTTGTTCAAATCATGGTCCCCGGTGGTAGGGTGGGGCCACAATTGGGGGATCAAGTTTTACAATCCTTAAAAATATTCTGGGAAAGTATTCGGTCCAAAACTCAGTACCTAGTGTGAAAGCACAGGTTATGAGATTAAAGGCAGATTTTAGTTTGATGAAACCATGATTCCCTAGAGAATAGTGGGGCCACGAAATGGGGAGGGGGGGTTATAAGAATAGAAAAAAATCTTCTTACAGGTACAACAACAAAAGGGGTTTTACTAAAAAATAAGAGGTGGATAAAAATTGGCAGATTTTCAATTTTTTTTTAGCAAGATCTACTGTACTCAGTTGTCAAGATATTTTGATACTGTAATGCTAATTTGAGCAGAATTAAGGCAAATGTTGCTCAGGTGAGCGATGTGGCCCCTGGGCCTTTGTTTGTGACTGATATGGCTTAGTGGTAAGAGCACCAGACATTAGGTAACATTTTAGAGCTAGGGGTTTTAGGTTGTGGATTCGATTCCACCAAAATTTTAAAATATTTTTTTCTATCGTTTGTAAAAGTATTCAAAACTGAATATAATATAATCGTGCTTTTGTAAATTTATAATATAACATCACATAATATATTTGGTTGAAAAAAAATTGAAATTGTTTTTTACGACAAAACCAAATGGGCATTTGCCCTATTTATTTCCCCCATCTTCTTTGATCAAAATCGTGACCATGCCCCTTTAAAGAAGACAGTACAGGAAAGTGAAATATAAGGCTGGTAATAACCTCCATAAAATAAATCAGTTCTATTTTTGTTGTAATTGTATGGTTTCCTTTTCACTATCATTAATTTTTATCAACCACATTTCCTAAAGACGCTTTTTTAAAATAATTTTTATCGAATTAAAGTCAGATTTTCGGCCCACTTCTTGCTTTTCTGTTCTCGCTTCACGAGGATCTGAAGAAATAAAAATGGAATCGTATGACAGAGCAATGGCGCGTGTTCTCGAATCTTAAATTAAATCTAGTTCGAGCTAGAAACGGAGCATAAGTTGAAACTAAACATCATTAGGAAATCAAAAGATTGAATTGGAATAATCTCAAAATTTCGTAAGAGAATAATGGAAAGACGATTTCATTGGTCTATACAATGTACTTTAGGAAGTGACCTCAAGCGGGGTTTCTTCAGATCCTCTTGTTGTTGAATATTGATGAGTGTAAAGAGAACGGGGGGGGGGGGGTCATCTAGCGTTTTTAAACTACAAACATTTTTGATACCACTGCAGATTGGTAGTAAAGCATATTTATTAATTTGTAAAACATAAACAAATCGTGTTGAAAACTCTACACCTGTATGAATAGATGATGACTGTGTGCATAAAACAAGGAATTTGAATCGGTACGAGTAAGGATACAGTCTGAAATTTTGGGGACCATGATTAAAGAAAGTAACGGTGCATTTTAGCTTAAAGACCAACAAATACAAAATTTAGAAAAGAGAAAACGACACACTGTACAGCCATTCCCTGCATTGAGAAAAGGAAAACAGATTGCAGGGTCAGACTGGCCGAGAAAACAAATAGAACGCAAAGTGAAGAAGTCGCCAAAGATTTGTTCAAAACAAAGTTGTTTAAAAATCATGTAAATATTTTTTTTTTTAAATTGTATCGTGCCAGCACTTACTGTATATGTGTGATTATAAAACACGGTACTTTAATTTTAATTTGATTTGATTTAAACGTTGAATACTTAGAGAATGTTTTATTTTTTAAATTCACTTTTACTTTGTTCACACTGCTAAGTTTTTGTACAACTTTTAAGAAAACGTTTTTATATTTACTCTCTACACGATTTTGTGTTGGTCGAATATTAACTTCTAAGTTCTAATACTAAATCAACTGTACAAGTAATATAGATTTATCACTTCGTCTAAAACCAATGTAGTTGATTAAAAAATAAAACAAACCATTTAATTGTGGTGTTGTGACAAGATAGAAGCAAAAGAAACTACAGCGGATCACTTGTCTAATCGCGAGGGATCTCCTAGAAGTGAGTATAAATAGAAGGCTGAAATTTTAAAGAATGACAGACGACGTTAAAGTGCTTCACGAGGAAAATTGTGAAAAAGAAACAATAGGATAATAGAAGGGTCTTACGCTAAAGACGTAAGATCCTAATAATAGAGAAAAAGAAACAAAGCAATAACAATAAAATATTCCGTTGGAAACGGAAGAGCTTGATAAAATGAAAATTTGAATATGTAATTCCTGAACAATAGTTCTTCTTAGCATATAATAACTTTTATAGACATACCTAAAATAACTATCATATCTAAAGCGCATATAAGAACAGTTGTTTTGGTGTATAGTTACATGTACTATTGCAGATATGAACTATTGAGCTGTATTGAAAAAAAAATGAATAAGCTCAAGGCATAAAATGTAAATGCTTTTATCAATGAATAACATCATGTTCGTTATTTAAATCTGCAGCCATAATTTTTTGATCGCTTTTTACTTTTTAATTATCCTTTTTTAGAAACTGTTTGTGGACAGAATATGCAATTAGTACCTCTTCATGGACAAGGAATACACAATGAAGTTCGAATCGTTCTTCTTGGAAAAACAGGAGTTGGTAAAAGTGCAACTGGTAATACCATACTAAATGCAGAATGCTTTGAATCTAAAAAATCGCCTGCATCCGTAACCTCAAAATGTTCCGAAGGGTATACGCAGCGATTTGGAAGAACTATTCAGGTAGTTGATACACCGGGACTATTAGACACTAAACTCTCCGAAAAAGCGCTTAAAGAGGAACTTTCAAGATGTATAGGACTGTCTTCGCCTGGTCCACATTGCTTTTTACTTGTTATGGAAAGTACTAGATTTACATCTGAGGAAGAAAACTGTATAAACCAATTCGCAGATATGTTTGGAAACAATTTTTTTCATTATGCTATCATTGTGTTTACAAGGAAAGATGATCTTGATCGCGAAAAAAAGACAATCCGGGAATTTTTAGAAGAAGCTGGAGAAAACCTTCAGAATCTTATTGAAAAATGCAATAATCGTTATATTGCTTTTAATAATTTTGATAGAAATTCAAGTGGGGAAAAGCAAGTGGAAGATCTTCTGGAAATGATTAAAGACGTAGTCAGTCAAAATAATGGACGTTTTTACACCAATAAGCTTTATGAGCTAGCTGAGAAGCAAATACAAAAAAAGGAAAAAGAAATTATTGAGGTGAGAAATAGAGAAATAAAAGATGAAACTGAAAAAATGGTAAAAGAAATATCAGAGAAAAACTTGAGTCCTGAAGAAAAAGAAAGGGAAAGACATGAAAAATTAAAACAAATTGAAGACAAATATGCCAATCTACCAAGTCCGCGCCACCAAGTTAGAATCGATCTGTCAAAGGTTGGAAGTGTTTTTCTCGGTATATTGATTGGTGTTTTGGGGACTTTAGCGTTAATGGGGATGTTGGTACTTAAACTATTGAGCATGTTCAGATAGAAAAATATTTGAATATTTTTGTTTGAGGACACATGAAACAGGATTATCTATGCTCTAACAACAACAAACTACAAATGCTACCAATGTGGTTTATTTACATAAAAGAGGATTTTTGTTGCCACATAAACCTAAAATTACATTTGAGCTAAACTTCGATAAATTAAATGTATAAAGAAAATATGAAATAACTATAAAATCCACTGCAGTGTTGTGTTGTTTTACCTGGTGTTTGTTTGTATACTGTAATCACTGGAACATTTTTTTAATGACATATTCTCTTGTACATAAATTATTTATACTACTAACATATAAATAAAAAAAAGAAACAACGGGAAATTGAAAAAAAATAAAGCATTTGCCCGTATAAATGTATGCTTCATCAAAATAGGTTGTGCTGCTATACAATATGTTTATTGTTTAGAACCGTTGCTATGTAGTTTAATTTTGTTGTATGCTTATGCACAATTCTATAATTGTTAATTACGTACATTGTATACATAAACTATGCAACGACGTATCATTATTTACGTTAGAAATAAAAACAGATAAATGGATATAAAGTTCGTATTTATATCCCATGCATATATATAGAAGCCGCAAAATTTATAATGTTTTTGGCCAAAAATTAAGTCAGTCAGTCCTCTTGTTTTTAAGTGCTTCTCATTTCAACAACTGCACGAAATTTCTTGGGACTTTGGAGGTATTTTAAGAACAATATGTACATGTAGATGTGAAAATTAGAAATTAAGCATTTGGTTCTATATATGTTTCTAGAAAAACAAAAGTATAAGTCGAGAATAAACCTTGATCGCAAACAATAATCATTGTGCCCAATTTCATCTCAAGTCAATCGCACAATAAAGTCGTCGCGAATAGAAGTTGGTTCACAGTAGCTCCAAAGTCCCAAGAAGAAGTAAATTACCTGCAAATAGCATTTGTCAAATGAACACATGTATATATGCATCCATGTATCTATCTATCTAAATAAATAGTAAACAACAATCCTTTTAAGGTAATTTAGAATAATTGAAACATCGACATTTTTTTTACCAGAACTTTAATTTCTGCATACAGTAATTGAGATGGTGGCATTTCTTTGATGCCGGCAACACGACCCGGTGATTTGTCATAAGTGAACATATCATTTCTGAATAACCTGTTCTTGACTTTAACCAGTTTGTTAATAACCCCTGCGGGAATTAAACGATGCACAGTGTCGGTGGGTGTTATTACATTCAACAAAATAACAAATTTACACCATTACATGTATAACCTCTTTTAAAAAGCTGTTTAACTGTTTAAAATTTATTTTAGAATTGATAGACTGTTTACAAAACGCAAAAATATGTACGGTATTTGCTAGATATGATTACACATGTATTATATTTAAAACGAATTCTTAAAATTTCGGAGAAAACCAAGAAAATATTGTAGGACTTGGCGATAAGAGACAGACAGCCGCTCTTTAAGGTGTCACTACAGTATTAAATTTTACTATATATTCTTACCAAAATTGCACAACTTTACATACAGATTAAAAATTCAAAACGAACTTCTGGAAAAAATCCTCTTGATATCTTTTTAAACAACGCTTCATTTACAATTTTCTAGCAAAATACACACGTGCATCCAGCAAATCGTGAGACGTTGTTTACCTCGAAGTTACACATGTGCTTGAAAATCAAGCCCGGGCCTTTTCACCCCCCTCCGGAAACAACACGCATCAAAAATTCAAATGACCTCGCATTATTACAAAAATAGGATAGTTAGACCTCTTACACATTGTTTTTCAGCTCATAAAAAAAGCAGCTCATGTCGCGTGCGGAATTGCCCCGATTTCAAATGAAAATTCGGGAATTATTTTGACTCAGCCATGTTTTGACGTGAACCTTCAGTGTTATGACACCTGCAACATGCTTTCTCTTTTGCCTCCTTAATCAAGAAAGTCACACAAACGCAAATATAAGAATGAAATTGCCATTAATTGTCATTTGTCAAAATGACGACAGGAAATCATGGAAGGTAATCAAATCAATAAAAGTGAGATCACTCTTACACAATGCATGTTTATAAAACCATAATACTTTGATCTACTCAGTGTATTAAATTAAATTAATATTCAAATAAAACAATCCAGTGTCAAAATGATAACAATGTGCAGGTGGCAGACAAAAGCTGTCACAATACAAACAACGTTTGTACCTACTGCCACTCGAAGTGACCGGAATTAATGAGCTTGCATTTTTCCGTTTTTGTGTAATACACGATTTCGGTAAAATTCCCTATAGAAATAAAAAAAATTTTAAGGGCATTAATCCAATTTAAAAATACCAAATAGGTCCCTGATTGTTTTTTTTAATACTTATGCCGAGGGTCTTTGTTACACGAAGACAGTTGAAGAAAAAAAAACGCTTTATATTTTATTTAAAATGTAGCTACATGTATACAAATGATGATTGCTCACTATAAAAAGAATCCAAAACTCTTTGTATCTACTATTTAGCTTAAAGCTATATTTTAATGATAAAGAGTGAAGCTAAGACGAAGCATTGACTAAATTACAATCTTATTTCGTAACAGGGTATGTGCAACCTTCAAAATACTTGAACTGCCTAATATTTCAGAGATACATCGAAAAACGTACTCGTGTTTACTGAATTTATTTGTTAGAATGTAATGTTTCAGAAATCAGATATGGTGTAGTGCACATAGTAAGAACACATTATTAATTCATGATACGGTGAATTAATTTTAAAATGTTTAAAATTGATCAGTATAACTTATAAGCCATACTGACGAAAGGGAGGAAAACGATTTGTAGTAAGATTAATGTAAAATCAGACAACAAACGATGATGGTGTGTACTTTAGAAGAAATGTGTATATAATAATTTCATACTGATAAATCACATTCACCTTTGCTAGCAAATGGGTTTCTTTACAGTCGGCATTTCACTCCGATCAAGATTAAGATGAAGGTCGCAGTATTTTACAATTAATGTGTTGATGCCTCTTTCTTTTCAAACGTGTAGGGATTTTCAACTGCTAGATTAGGACTGGACGTCCTTCGTTGTTTATGTGTAGTAGGTAGTTAAAAATTCCATATTTTTATTGATTTTAACTGTACTAAAGCTAAAGTTTATCCACCTTATGTAATTATGATTAGATATGTTAAAATATATTTAATCATCAAATAGGATTTTTTTTTTTTACAATTCTAGTACACTGCAAATATTACAAATAAAAAAATAAGTTTAGTACCTACATTTTGAAATAGTTTCATGTTAAAAAATAAAAATACTTGATTTGGTAGATTACATGATGCTTACAGTAAATATGAAAAAAAGCTTAAATCAAAAATGAATAACTTAAAAAAAATAATGGCAGTAAATAAAAAGAAAACCAGTATGATCTGCAGTTCACGAGACCAGTGCATTATCCATTGAGCTATGATGATATTTGACCAAATTGATACAAGCAATTAAACGAAACATTCAATTCAACATGTTGAGATGTAGTGTCTTAAAAACTATAAGGTGTAGTAAGGTACCTTAAATTGAAATTTACGTAAAAAACATACAAGACAAATCTAAAACATCGTATTCTAAATAATTCTCAAGAAAAAACTGTGGCTAGTATTCATTGGTTCCAAGGGTACATCTTGGTTCTAATTAACATATAACGTCCATAATAAAATACATCATGAGATATCAGAAATGGCTGCGTCCATAAGTGGAGGCATATGACGCCTGCGTTGGGGTTTTGTACATGTTCGTAAAATACGTATTTATGGATTTGAAACAACTGACGGACGTTCTGAATTACAGCCCTTATCTACGAAAGCCGAGAAGGATCATTCGAGATTCGAGATTCAAAATACGAGATTCGACATACGAGATTCAAGATTCGAAATTCGAGATTCAATATCTAAATTAACCAATCAAATTATGGATCTGAAACCTGTATCCTAGCAACATCAAATTATTCTAAATAAAAATCATTCGTACATGCTCTTTTCTACAAATATATGTCTTAATAGCTCTTATATAGTGGTTATAAAATGGTTAAATTAACATTGATGAATTAACTCCACACATTATAAACAATTATATGAGAGATAACACTGTTGGCTTTGCGAATCTAAGTGGTTTTGTTTGCCTTGTATGTATTCCCTCCCCCCCCCCCCCCCCCCCGAACCAATTTAACCCGAAGTGTATTCGCCCCGACTGTGTAAAAATCGGCTCGCGAAGAAAGATCTTTTTAATCTAAATAATTAAAACTGAGTGTGGTTTTAGCTATGAAACGCAATTCAATGAAATAATCGACATGTCAAAATATAGGTTATGATGAAGTTCAAAAAGTTTTAAACCATAGAAGATAATGATTTACAACCTCAACGACAACAATCCAGATAGGAATAGTGTACTGTAGGGTATCAATGTCATTGTCGAGTATACAGAGAGAGAGAGAGAGAGAGAGAGAGAGAGAGAGAGAGAGAGAGAGAGAGAGAGAGAGTTTTGTAGTGTCAAATTCAATTTTGTTTTAGGATTTGAAATTGATTTGATTTGATACAAGCATATATAGACAATAATTAAGCCTCTTAAAGGAGAAAAGAGAGGAGGTAGCTAGGGTAGGGCTGGCCAACTAGCAAGCTTTAATTTCAACGGTGTTAGCGCACGTATGATTTATATCGACTCTCTCTCTCTCTCTCTCTCTCTCTCTCTCTCTCCTCTCTCTCTCTCTCTCTCTCTCTCTCTCTCTCTCTCTCTCTTATCACGTAGCATTTCCCTTTCCGATAGGGGCTTGGGGTATTTGTGATGTCTTATAGTCATCAGCTAGCGTAAATGGAAAAAAAACAAAACATGAAATTTTCTTAAATTGTGTACGGATGAGTTGTACTCGATGATTTGTTTTCAGTATATAAATTTCGGGGGGAGGGGGGGGGGGGGGTGGCTATAGTCCTTATTTAATTTGTCAGTTATTATGTCCCCACTTCGTTTTCTCTTCGTTTTCCAGGCTTTTTTTTCGTTTAGGCTCGGCAAATTAATTTCAAACTTTCTGTGTAGCTGCACTACAGATAAATTATGAGTAGTTTTACTTTGATAAACAGGTTTATATATCCGTTATTAATTTCAAATTTTGACTTTTATGATTGGATTTAGTGTTCCAATAAATACAGGGTAGGAAGGAGAAGACGGGACCTTTTTGCGCATATCCTACTGTATCATTCATTCAACACAGCTATAAGCACTCATCAGGTTCGACTTGCGTTCCTTTTTTTATCCACTGGTTTCAAAGCTATTCATTTTTGAAAATATTTTGAATTTATGGTCTGATTATATATAAGTTAGAGCTGCGCTGGTGCATCTATTTACCCAAATGGACCAAAATATACCCAAATGAACCTTAAAATTATGACGAAATTAGTTTTAAACGATTCAGTTTTTCATTACTAATCGGGTATGTCCTTAAGAAAAATCTTGAACCAATTTTTCTCCACACATGTTTAGCAAATAAAACGACAATTGTTTCATTTTTTTATGGGGAGGGGGGTGTTGCCGGTAAAGGATATGTATTGCTTGTGTTATGCTCTCAGTTGTTGTAATAGTAATATACCGGTATATTGATATAAAATGAAAGTTTCCAATTACACTGAACATAGCTTCTATCATGCATTTTGACCCGTGCGATAGTTTACAACAATTTTCAAAGCATTTATTGTAATTTAACCGATCATTTTTGGAATTTATTTTTCTGTATCCCCGCCTGATACGTTGACATTGACCGTATGTACACATTAACTTAATCGGTTATGTTATGTGACGATAACATTTTTTATCAATGTATTTTTAGGATAGGTAACAAACACCAGCCTATTTGTTGGATTTTGCACTGATTATTTGAGATAATTTGCCGCCATCTTCTATGCATTCCTCACACCACACACAGTTTCTTTATTTGGTGTTCTGTTTGTACGACGACAAATTGATAAATTTGCACCACTCGTCCCTTGTAGCCTCACCCTGATTACATTTTATCTGGCTTAGTGTAATGTAGTAGTATATTAGGTACACACATCTTTAGATTTCTTATTTACATCTTTAGAGAGTTACTTACATACAAAGTAAACATTTGTATGATCTATATGCAATTATTGTCAATTTTGGTGCCGGCGGGGGGGGGGGGGGTTGGAAACTACAGAGAAACTCAACCTGGATGTGATACATATGCATGTCTATGCCTTCCATGCTCTCTTGTTGATATATCAATGAATGAATTATAACAAACTACAACAGAACATTTTGAAAAATTCATGTACAATCAAATTATTAAAGTTTTACTGTTCTCTGCACAAGAAATCGGCTATGTGAACTAATTGGCACCTTATTATCCCAAACTTTTAATTGTACAGAGCATGTATCCTTCTATATTGAAAACAATGCCAAAAGTAAGACTCATAATAAGTTGTTAACTCAAGAAACCGCAGAGAAATGTTCGTATTAATTAATAATTTTGTACGATGTGATAATATTTCAATGATTAGTTTATAATCAAAATACTAGTGTATGCCTGTATACATAAAAAACGATAAGTAATGCTTATATTTATCGGTGAAACCAGACTGATTATTTAGATTTAGATTAAAACATATTTTAGATACTAATCTTAATACACGGATCTAGAAAGGAGGGGGTCATGGGGTCTGGATAATCCTCCTCGGGAAAATTGAAGCTTATTAAATTTACATAGTAAAAGTATTGAAAATTGGCCTAGGACCCCCCCCCCCCCCCCCACCGACAATATTGGCTCCGCTTATGAAACTCTCAACCATAACCGCATTTTACACAAAAGGGGTGAATAAACCCGGGGTTTAAACTATTGGTGGTGAAATACCCCAGGGTTCAAACGCATCAGGTGGAAATGCACCAGGGCAAACAAAATCACTTAGATCCGCGAAACACACTGCATTACTAGTCTACTTTAATAGTCTGTGTAAAAATAAATACAAATACTTATCTAGTTAGCTAGAGAGAAGTGAACATAGCATTTATTTCTATATAAGAGCATGTACAAATAATCTTTATTTAGAACAGTTTGTTGTCGCTAAGATACATGTTTTCCGATCCTTAATTTGATTGGTTAATTTAGATATTGAATCTCGAATTTCGAATCTTGAATCTCGTAGTTCGAATCTCGTATTTTGAATCTCGAATCTCGAATGATCCTTCTCGGCTTTCGTACATATCTGATGACGGACAATCTCATTATTGTGTTATACATGTGTCAACAAATTGAACAAATTAGACAAAAATATTGACTGGGGTGGCGGAGCACTTGGCTAGCAAATAAGATGGTAAATATGCATGTATTAAACTATCAAAATTGCACGTAAATTATATTGGGTTATTGATCTTGTGACATAATGAACAACAAAACCTCAGAAAAGAGACGATTTTATATAATCTCGAAAACAATTTTTGTTGCAGAGTGAGTTTTTAACAGACTTAAAGCATGTAACAATAAATTTTACATTGTCCAAAACTAAGCGTGCATAAACAAATAAATGCATCTACATGTATATGTTTATGGGTTTTTTTTAAATCATAATTTATCGTGTAAAGTACATACATCCAAAATCAAAGTTAAATACGTTAAGGTTGCGAAACATTCAAGGGAACATAACTTCTTTCTATTTATATTCAAATTGAGTCTTTTAACACAATTGAAATATGACAATTGATATTTTTTGTACGAGACTAGGAGGTGAAAAAATTTACCATCATATTTGTCTTTAACTGTTAAATACGTGTATGATTTTTTTGATATAATTTAGTATTTAGTAAAGAGAAAATTCATATAATTTAGCTTCGAAGAACAATTTCCTACATATTTTATAGCTGTCGACTTTAACAACGAGAGTATAAAGCTTTAATATTACCACGGATACCTAGCTCTCTTCAATGTGAATTGTAAAGATATGTGCGTATTGAAATACAACCTAATACATGTACAACAATGATTCAATTTGAAGTTGATTACTATTTATCTCAAATTCTATTCATCATTTACTTAAACAAAAAGTCAGTTTTTTCGCCATTAAGCAAACATACATGTACGTATGGCCAATTCTTTTTAAATTATTCCCGGTGAAGGAAACTCTTATTTCGGGTTGTAATTCACAGTTAAGTGAAATTCAGGAAAAACAAGCTAGATAGCTAGATAGATAAACGATTCTATATTTTTTTTCACTTTTATCATATTAAAATTTTTAACCAGAACCACTGTTTAGATAAACTGATATTAAATCCATATTTGCCTTTTATAGTATTCCTTTATCTGGCTTTTAACACGGCGCCTGACTAACAAATTTTGGATGACATTATAAATGCCGTACTGTAGCATTGTAAAAAAAAAAAACGTAACCATGCCATTTAAATACCAAACTTGTTATCAAGTTACTCGGCATTTGCAAATTCACATAAATTCCTCTGACATGTCAACAATTTTAGTTTGCAGTCGCCTTTCCTTGCATCACGTTTTTTTTTCTTCCGAGTAAATAATGTTTATATGTATTTCCCCTTTGTATTTAAATTTAGCCGGATCAGGTTGAAACGTTCATTTCGTGTTTTATCTTTTGCATGTAATTGCAGCTCAATAGTTCTGCTTCAGATAAAAGCGCATTTATTTTGAAAGCTAGTTATGTTGTTGTTATTGTTGTGTATTCATTAATTTTTCTTTTATACAATAATGATGAAGGGAACTTTAATGCTTTATAATTTGAATAATATTTATGAAATGATAATCATAATAAATCATTTTTTTTTGGGGGGGGGGGGTGTATTTGTTTGTTTTTGGGTTTGTTTGGGATTTTTTTTTTGATTCTCATAGTAAAGGAATCATTATCTGGAAAACGTACACATCAATATGTTATGCTATGCCCATTTCCATCAAAGCTAAAACGCGCATATTTCATACCTAGAATTCTATCAAAGCTATTACACGCATATTTCATAGCTAGAAAGACGAAAACAAGTATTTTGTATTCCAAAACAACAACTTTTCTTGAGACGAAGCAAGAAAAATAGTTGGTGCCAAGATGGACATTAAAAGTGGTATCTTGTATTGGAAACAATATGTATTCAAATATACCAAGAAACATGTGTGGGCATAGCAGACTCTTGACAATATTACTTGGTTTGGATTTGTTTTCAGTGTCCATGTGTGTGCGTTACTTTATATACATTTGCTTTTTAGGGGATGGGCGTAAAAGTGGTTTTGTTGTGAATAAGACCATGAATCTTATCAAATAAGAATATCTATTTGCGATGATTTAAATCGGACTTGGGTATCCTAATTTAAAGTGCCTGTATTCGGCATGTATCTTTTGTATTCCTTGTTTATTCAAAGCATAGGTGGTATTTAACCGTGTTTTTAAATCTTTTGCAGTATCATGCCTTTTAAAAGCTGAAACATTTGTTTCTTCAAAAATCAATACTTAACAGGTTTTTAAAAGAACGTAATGATCAAAACAAACGCATACACCGTGGCACATCATAACAAGATCAATGTAGTCGCAGTCTTGTGGTTGTATTTCGAAATATAGCCCTTCTACCTCAACAAATTAAATTCAACGTAGCGACTCGGATAAAAGATGTGTTCTGAGATTAAAAACGAGACGTTTAAGTAGTTTCAATGCATATATTCATCACGGGAAAACAGAACAGAACTATTACACGGTAAGACATAATATTATGCATATTTGTTGTAACTTTATGTGCACAATATATATAAAGAGGTCTATAAAAAATATACATATGTGTAGTTTGTGTGCAAGACAGCGAAAGAAAGCACAGATTTTATTTAAATTCATTATAATCCAAGGTTCTACTACAGTTACATCGAATAACGTTGCCCCTCTTTTGCTGAATACATATCATATTAGAGAAGAACGGATACTAATATACAATAAGATGTGGCATAGGTTTTTCCATATCACATAATGATGTTTCGTTTTTAATATATTTTGACAGACTTTCTCGTATATCATGGGTCTAGATTTTTAAAACAAATGTGCAAAATAACAAATATCTAGAAAGCAATGGATTCATAATTCTTAGATTTTTTGGAGAGATCTTAGTTTTACGTTGTTTCAGCTATACATTGTATATTTAATAAAAAAAGAGCTGCCCATTACTCAAATGCTAAGAATTGAATCCCGTTTACAAGGACAATATGCCAAGAATATTAAAAAAAAATGGCGCCCAATTACCTTGCTAAATGGCATGTATAAACTTTGTTCGCATTAAGACCGGTTTGTCCAGTGTGAGACAGCAGTGTGAGATTTGTCTGTCTTACACTGTGTATTATTACGCCGCTTTAGAACGTAAACAAACGTTGTCTATTGTAGGACAATAAAAATGATGGAGTTAGCTTATCTTATCGTAGGTGAAAACACAAGCTTTCTATATGACATCTTGGCATATACAGAGTCATGAGAAATTCCTTGCTTACTTGTTCTCATCGATTTCGAAAAGGCATTCAATTCTATTGCCCAAAAAACATACAACTGCCGAAAATTCTTTCACTGGTTCAAAAATGGAGCAGAAGGATTGATAGTAGAGTAACTGTGTCCAAGAAGTTAATTTTGCCAAAATTGAATCTTCTATTTAATTCACTTACAACACCCAATAAAGCTTTATTATCCTCATTGAATAATGCAATATTTAATTTTATATGGTGATAAAGTAAAAAAGTAAATATATACTCAAAAGTTGCACAAAAGGTGGTTAAAAATGCTAGATGTCCACTTTAGTGGATTAAATGTTAATGCTCAAACATAAACAACGGATGGATATTTTCTGGCAATTAACGGCAAAAGTATTTGTTATTATTGTTTTCATAACCACTCACCCTACCTGATTGTCGAGAACATTTCAGATGGAAATCAAATATCATATGGAAAATATTTGGCTCAATTAATATACAACTCTGATTTAATTAAATATAAATTTCATGAATACTTTTTTTCTGTAAAATATAATGCATAAAAACGAATTATATCAAATGGCATATGTTTACGCAAATACAGTTACACTCCGCGTACGATTTCGATATATAAGTAAATATGTTACCATGTTCGTAAGAACTTCGATAATTTACATTAATTTTTCATGTCCGGTGCTAACAAATATGATTTACATGTAATATTGGTTAATTTTGTTCTAAATAAATAAGAAATTAGTATCATTATGGAATACTGGAGAGGTTTTAACAATTCTTGTTTGAAAAGTTTTCGAATACGGCGTACTGAAAGACTTGCAACATTTAAATAAACAGTTTTACTTACTTATGAAAAGGCACGAAACGATTGACAGGATAAACGAAAAAACTGTTGAAATTGAACGATAAACCTGATAGGGTTAACGCACGATAGGATAGGATTAACACACGATAGAACAGCATACACGCACGATACGATAGGATTAACGCACAATAAGATAGGATTAACGCATGATAGGATAGGATTAACGCACGACAGTACAGTATACACACACACACGATACGATTGAATTAATACACGATACGATAGTATAGGATTGTTAAACATAACGTTGCGGGTACTGTATCTTTATTCAATTGCAAACTAATATGCGTTAGGCCAATTGTATCTTTTATTTATTACAAATGTGCAAAAGTTTGTTGCAGGATTACATTATAAAACAACAGGAAAATATACAATCCATTTGGTGTACATCCAACACTTTTTTGATTTTTTTTTCAGTGCACTATCCAAAAATAGATGTACTGTTAAAAAATCCTACGTGATTAAGGTCTTCCAGTTATTATAAAAATCGTAACAGAAAAAAAGAATATATCTGCGTGTTTGTATACATTTCATTTAAAAAATTTTGCTTATTTTTTATAAATTACACGTTAAATTTATTTGAAGAAAGAAAAAACAACTAAATTTTTAACCAACACAAAGATGTGAAAAGAAAACGACAGTTGAATTATATTAACAATTGGGATGATGGCATTGACAACACTATCAGAACAACAATTGAATTTTGCTCGTTTTTCAATACTTTGCGTTGATATCATCAAACTTCCCCTTGCCGCCATTTTGGACATATTTGTCAAACCCAATCAATATAATAAAATGTCATTCGTTACAAACTGGAGAGCACAGACTGAATATAGATCAATGGAGAAGTTGTTGTTCCTCTGACTTAACCGCAGTAGTGTATCATTATCCTAATTACAAGGATTTTGATGTAACTTTGCTGTACAAACTCATAAGGCATCTATGTCCTTCACTGGAACCAACAAACAAATGGGGAAACAAACCAACAAGAAAAGACCTGAGTGTTGGGGACGATATCGAACGAATTCGAGAGCTCAGAAACGCATGCTTTGCACACACTGAATCAGCAGAAATCTCAAACGACGACTTTGAGGAGCTCTGGAAGGCTGCAAAATCAATACTTTTCAGATTGCAACAGTTTACGACAAGCAAAGGACGTAAAACCAACTACATTCAAATGCTTTTGGACTTACAAAGAAAAGCTTTGACTTTTAATGAGTACATTTCCTGCAGACAACTTCCCGGAGGTAAACAAAGCAATTTATCACATTAGACTTTGCCTAAAGCAATATCACATTTTTTAACGTTTTACTTATAATAACATTTAATGTAAAATTATATTATTTTGCTTCAGCAATTTACATTTTTGGGGAAACAAGCGTACCTTGCGGAACAACAGCTCGCTTTATAGCTGCAATTACACTAGAAAAAAAAGTTCATTTGCCAGTCAGCTGGGACAGAGTAGAACGATTGGTGAGGACACAGATAGACATAGAAGATGAGAAGTACAGGGGAAGTGACGATACGCAGCTCATTATCCACAACGTGTGTAAGGAAGATGAAGGAAGATATCAAGCGGTAATCTCACGAAATCAAGACGTCAAAATATTTAGTAATGAACTTTATCTACATCCAACCGGAGGTATTCAATCATTTTGGATGTTTTTATTTCCTAAAACATGTTTTGTTCCTTTTTTTTATTTTCTTTTTGTTTTGTTATTTTTTTTTAGTTTTGAGGGTTGTGGTTTTTTTTTTCTTTTTTTTTTTTTGCTTGTTGTTTTTGTGGGGTTTTTTTATGTTGAGTGACTTTACAAATGTCAAACGACGAAAAAAAAATGCCTATACGTTATTTTATATTATTAAATCAACTGAAATTGAAATCTGCACACATATTTTTTTGATTTCTAGGTTATGGTGTTTCTGATGTTATGGTACAACAATGATATCAATTTAATGTAATTTGTATTGCAAAAATTGAAAAGTATTTGTCTTTTATATTAGAATACATCATTTTGAAATTACTGAAGTTATAAAGTGACAATTCCTTTATTTGTTTAGGAAAATCAACTAACGACAAAGGTTATTTTCCTTCAAATTTTATATCCGCTAAAATAGTTTTCCTTCATTATAGAACCACCATGTTTAGAAGAGTTTGAGTTAAAAGTTACGTCACAAAACGAAACAATTTTTCTTCACTATGTGTTTAGAGACTTGGGATACTCTACTAATGTTGAAAAAATAAGATGGACAAAGGATTCATTAACGCTAGATCTGTCAAACAACAAATATGGTGAACAAAAATTGACAGAGAATTGTATTACAATTACAAGTCCAGGTGAAAAAGACAAGGGAGAATATACCTGTATAGTTTCAAACGCTGCAGGATCCATTTCAAAGAGTGTGAAATTAGGTTTGTAATTATACGTAAAATATATTTATAATTAATGCCTGTTAAAAGTTGTAATATTCTTAAGCAATTTAAATTCAGTGATTCGTCATTTCTAAATACAATGTGGTTATCTTTATATATATTCGATACCATTAGAAACAGTACAAGAAATATTTTGTAAAAAAAAAAAAATAATAATAATAGTGCAACTGTTTAACATTAATCCTTAACCATAGATTTGTTCACACTGATACGAATTCATATTGCGTTTTTTTTTTTTTTGGGGGGGGGGGGGTGGGGTGTAGCAAATGATATACA
Organism: Magallana gigas; assembly: GCF_902806645.1. Taxonomy (NCBI): domain Eukaryota; kingdom Metazoa; phylum Mollusca; class Bivalvia; order Ostreida; family Ostreidae; genus Magallana; species Magallana gigas. Next base: position 37,614,199 of record NC_047560.1, on the reverse strand, counting down.
TATGAAAGTAAAATGTCCAGGAACTCGTCATTTATACACTGTAAACATTCATTGAATGCATTTTTAATTATAGACATACCAAGTGCACAGATACTGTCAACAGCAAAGGTTGTTTTTGGGTCAGATACTAGATTCGACTGCCTTTTATCTGGATACCCTCTTCCTGACAAAGTGGAATGGGAGAATAGTCTTGATGGAACAACTTTTAATCCTATTGATGTTTATAAGGATAAATACTTTGGGAGCAGTACTGATCCATGTTCTCCGTTTTTACTTGTACGGAATGCCACTTTAACGGACCAACAATATTATCGGGTCGTTGTGTGGAATGTATTTGGAAAGTGCACGAGCAACAAAGAATTTTTACAAGTTACAGGAGGTATGTTGGTTTGTTTACTTGTTAAGGTCTTCTGTTTCCAACGGAATACCTTATAGTTTTCGTACTGTTTCTTATTAAGGTCTTCCGTTTCCAACGGAAGACCTTATTGTTCTCGTACTGTTTCATATTATTATTTTTTTCCCCAAACTTTGTGCACGAGATTTCTCGAAATATATTCTACCGATTTCAACCATTTTTTTCACAGATGTTTGGAGGGTGTTCTAAACTTGATCCATTTTTGTTACTTTTTTTTTCGTAGTCACTTCTGGTACCGAACTATCGGCCATTTTGTAATTGTTGACGACCCATTCTGTGCAGCTATAAACTCAGAAACCATTAGAGATATGACTATTAAATTTTCAGGATATGTAGACTATTGTTTGAAGTTGTGCAGCATGTAGTTGTGTAACGCTTGTTGCGCCATTTCTTGGAGCTCGCCTAGGCACGAAAATTGGGTACACATTTTCATTCAAAATTTTCATACGTTTTGATCTGTAACTTTTTATCAGTTAATATTTTGTTAAAACATATATAACAAAAACTGTAGATAATCCGAAGATCTTTCTAACAAAATAAAAAAAGGGGCTGGCCCCTTCATTTATGGGCCAAGACATTCGTTAACTCTAATACGAATAACTTAAAAACGATAAAGATTCTGTAATCCGTTATAGAAGCAGAGTTGTTGATAATACCAATATCATTTAGAAAAAATCATTGCCACGCCCATTTAAATATTGCGTAATTAGGGATTTGGATTTTTAGGAGCCAAAGTACTTAAGCTTTGACGCAATATAACTAGAGGAGTAGACACATTTTGTTAGTCAACATAGAAGAGAAAATGTTTGCATTAATGGTCTAAATGAATTCCATTTATCAAAACCCCAATGGCTGTCCCCATTAGGGATCTACAGGGCTGGCCTCTAAAATATTCAATCATTTGTATCTCAAAAATGAACAACAATTTTAGATGGGTGTAGGAACAAAAAATGTTAAAATTCTGACGACCTTTTCAAAAACATCATGAAAATTGGGCTGGGCCCTTTAATAAGGGGCCAAGACACTCGTAAACTGTATTACAAATAACTAAAAAACAATAAATAATTTGTAATGCAGTATAGAAGCAAAGTTGTTGATCGTAGCAATATCTTTTAGAAAAAAATCATTGCCAGGCCCATTTATTACGTAATTATGGATTTTTAGGGGCCAAAGTACTTAAATTTTGACGCAATATATCTAGAGAAGTAGACATATTTTGTTAAGCATTGTACAAGAGAAAATGTTTGCATTAATGATTCTAATCGAAACACACAAAGTCTGTCCCATTAAGGATCTAGAGGGCTATTCAATCATTTGTATCTAAAAAATGAACAACAATTCTAGATAAGCGTAAGAACAAAAAATGTTAGTATTCGTGAGACCTTTCGAATGAACTCAAGAAAAAGGGGCTGGCCCATTAAATTAGGAACCAAGACACTCGTAAACTCAATTACTCATACCTTAAAAAGATCAAGATCTTGTAATGCATTACAGAAACAAAGGTGTTGGTCGTTACAAGATCGATTTGTTAAACTCATTTTTAAACCAATTGATGACGTAATTTGGGATTTTTGGGGACTAAAACCTTTAAACCTTTAATGTGCTATATGTGAAAAAGCAAAACTCTATGTTAAACATTTCAAGGGATATTGACGATCGTATGCATTATCTGAAAAGGAGTGGTTAGGGGGGAATTCTGCATTGATATCTTAATCGTATCGTTTAAAAATTGAACGGAAGACGTACTCGTTACTCGTAAGGAGATCGTATCTAGTTTAGGTAATTTTTGGAAATGATTGCTGTTGTTAAGATCATATCAAGGAAAATTTAATTTTATTTGCCATGAAAACTTTTTTAGATCGACCAAACATGTCTGGAGGAACATGCACTTTACAAGGCCACGCAGTCAAACTGAGATGTGATGTCTTTCTGTATGACGAATCACCTGCACTGACTGATGTGTATTGGACTAAAAGCGGTATCAAGCTTGACATTGCAACACACAATGGAAAATATTTAGGAGTAAATCTTACTGATCCGTCACTGACTATTAACAACGTCAATTATAATGACGCTGGCAACTATCAACTAATTGCTGACAATGCAGTTGGTGAGACAAGAAGCGAAGTAATTATATTAGGTAACACAATACATTCCTCAATATTTGCACCTATAAAACAATAATAAGAAACCATGTTTGATTTAAAGCTTCAATTACCGATTCGTTTTTCAGAATAAGGTAACTTTAACCTATTTTTACTAAATAGTATTCTGATTGTAAAAAAACTACTAAAAAGCGATCTTACACATGTAATACTGAAAGAAGCAAATACAGAGCTTAATAAATTAAATTCCTAGTAAAAAAACTAAGAAATTATATATATATATATATTATATATATATATTATACATATATATATATATAAAACAAAATTTACATTACTAGGTTTGCCAGAGGTATTTTTAGAAAAATATGACAAAAAGGAGGATGGTAGCCTGTCGTTTACAATGACAATAAAATCGGTACCAGTTCCGCATGCTGTGCAATGGCGCATGATAGAAAATGGTTCCGACACGTTTGAACCAATCAATATCAATGCTGCAGAATACATAGGAACATTGAATACATTTCCTCATCCTGTATTGGTCATAAAACATGAAGAAAAAATGGAAAATTGCAGCTTTGAAATAGAGGTTAAAAACCCAATCGGAACGGTTAAAAAAAGGATTCCAGGTAATAAAGAACTATTCAAAAATGTACCTTTCATAAAAAAAAAACGAGCAAAGATAGGAAGCTGAAATTTTCAGAAAAAAATAGATGACATGAACATCTAGCCTCACGAGGAAAATCATTGTCCGGAAATTCTGAGTACGGAAGCTAGCTGGGGTCAAATTATAGGACACGTTTTTGACGAACACTCCTTGTCAACACATTTCCTCAAAAACGAGCAAAAATAAGAAGCTGAAATTTTCAGAAATGATAGATGACATGAACATCTAGCCTCACGAGAAAACTATTGTCCGGAAATTCCGAGTAGGAAAGCTAATGAAATTTAATTTTTTTTAAATTCAAAATTAAATTAAATGGTGTTAAAATGATCTCAGACTAATTTTAAAACATGATATCCAAGTTGCGCTTACAACTCTGCATCTGATGACATCTTTTTCGAATTGATTGGATTAATTTTGAATTTTTAAAAAAAAATTAAATTTAACTAAATCTTAATAAATTGTCTAAGACTAATTTTAAATATAATATTTATTTAAATATAATTTTCTGCGTCTGATGACATCTTTCTCGAACTGATTGAATGATTTTTAATTTTTTTCTAAAATTTTAATTTCATTTAAATCGCGTTAAAATGACCTCAGACTAATTTTCAAACATGATATCTAAGTTGCGCCTACAATTCCGCGTCTAATGACATCTTTTTCGAATTGATTTGATAATTTTTAACTTTTTTGAAATTTTTAATTTAATTAAATCGTGTTAAAATGACCTCAGACTAATTTAAAAACAAGATATCTTAGTTGCGCTTACAATTCTGCATCTGATGACATCTATCTCGAGTTGATTGGATGAATTTTAAATTTTTTAAAAATTTATTTAATTTTTTTTTTAAATTTTTTTTTAAATTTATTTATTCATTATATCAGTTTTACATCAAATAAAACAAACAAAGATAACATCAACAAAATAAAGAATATACATATGCTCTAAAAATTGATTTTACAAAATTTTGGAAAATTCTATAATCTACGAATGAATTGTGACTTTTTAAAACAGAACCATAGAATACAGTAGATACCTTTACATGGTTCAAAATATTGTAATTTGTTTCTTCTAAGGAATGTACCCGACAATACATCTTATATTTATGAATTCTGTATGCTATAAATGAAATGAGGGTATTCAGTGATACAATTTTTCTATTTTGTTCATGAAAAAACCCTAAAAGTACATGTTTCCACTTAATATCAATTTTAGTGTAAACATTTAAAGCATTCCATATTTCAAGTACATTATCACAGTCAAAAATAAGATGCTTAGTATTTTCATTCTTCTTGCATATTTTACATTCACTGTGGATTTCTTTCTTCCATTTACTCAAATAAGCATTGTTACAGAGAATATTATTTAATACTTTGTAATTGAATTCTGCAAGACGTTTATCAGAAATATCTAATAATTTACATTTGTAGATATATTTCCAATCAACAGAATCAATATTATATTCCTTTTGTAAAACAGTCTGCTAACAGGGTTTAGTAAACTTCTTATTTACTAAATTCTCATAGAAAAAACTACATCTTTGCCCTAATACATTCTCATAACCAAAATAAAACTTAAAATAATTATTATTTTGCATATTAGTAAACTTACAATATGAAAAATTAAATTTCCTACATAGTGGCTTGAAAACAGAGGAAAGGATCTTGAATTCACATATCCAGTTTGATTTATTCTTTATACAGTTTTTGAAGTCTGAAAGCGACTTGAAATTTCCTTCATCATTTAACAAGTCGTTTACATATAGAATTCCACATGTAATCCAATTTTTTAAAAACAAGGAGTTTCCCTTATACAAAAAATTGCAGTTGTTCCATATTGGTTGTTGTACAATTTTGATTGATGAAATATTTTCATAAGTTTTTAGGCTTACATTCATTGAATGAACATAACACTTGTTGATAAAACATTGGTAATTTTCCCAATTTTTGCATATTTTCTATCTTTTTTCTGAAAATTGTAATGCGTAATTCACATCTATGTTTATTTGTTTACAGTAAGAATCAAAAATTTTGTACAGAATGTTTTTGTTTTTTAGAAGTCGTTGAACCCATGAGGCTTTTAATGCCTTTATTTTGCATTCAATATCAACAACTGCCAGCCCACCGTGTAAAACATTACCTATTAAAGTATTACGTTTATTTCTTTCGGTTTTATCCCAAATAAAGTTATAGATTAGGCGTTGAATTTTTTTTTATAAAGTCATTTTCAGGAGAATTAAGTATTGAAGCAACGTATGTGAGTTTAGATAAAGCAAGTGTGTTAACTATGCATGATTTACCAAATAAAGTTAATTTTCTTCTTTTCCAAGATTCAAAGAGCTTTTCAACATCATGATAAATTTTCATCCAGTTCTTATTATAACATTCTACTTTATCGTGACCAATGAAGATTCCCAGACATCTTACTGCTTTGTTTGTAGTTTTGATACCATAGAGCTCGTCATAGAGATTTTTTAGAGTTCATAAAAGAATACATTCTGTTTTGTTTATGTTTATTTTAGATCCAGCGTGTTTACAAAAATCGTTTATCACTTCTAAAGCATGCTTCATTGACATTTCATCTCTTAGGGCTATACTTAGATCATCTGCATGTTGAATGTTTTTTATTTCATTGTTTTTTTATTGTTATTCCTTTAATGTTCTGATTACTGCTTATCTTAATAGCTAAAATTTCAGCTACAAAAAGATATAGCAAGGCAGAGAGTGGACAACCCTGTCTTATTCCACGAGTCATTGTGCATGTTTTTGACAACCAGCCGTTATTTTTCATCTTAAATATTGGATTAGTATAAAGTATAGTGGCCCATTTTATGAAGTTATTGCTAATGTTAAATTTTTCTAGAACCTTAAACAAGAAATTCCACTCCACGGAATCGAATGCTTTTTCAAAGTCCAAAAAGAGTAATATGCCATCAAGATTTTCTGTTCCACAGTATTCCAAAACATCTAGAATTAATCGATCGTTTTCTCCGATATACCACCCTTTAATGTATGCAGTTTGTTGTTCGCTAATTAGTTTAGTTAATATAATTTTAATCTTTTCGCAAAAATGAAAGCAATGATTTTATAGTCTGTATTTGTGAAACTAATTGGTCAGTAATTTTTTAAGCTATCTTTTTCCCCTTTTTTGTAAATTAAAGATATCACAGAAAGTCTTTGAGAGTATGCCATTTCACCCCTTTGAAATATTTCGTTAAGAGCTTTGTAGAAAAAAGGACCGATTACGTCCCAAAAACATTGATAAAACTCAATAGGTAAGCCATCTTAACCAGGTAATTTTTCTTTTTCATGTTATTTACTGCCTCTCTACATTCTTCATATGAGGGAAAATTATCTAAAAAAAAATTCTATCATCGTTATTTAGCGTAGGATTTTCGCTTATTTCCGACAGATATGTATTAATATTTTCAATTGGAATATTTTTACTTGTATTAATATTTTGATAAAACATAAGCATTTCTCTCAATATTTCATTCGTTTTGTTTGTTTTTAACCCCTCTTCTGATTTTATTTCTTTAATTACATTTGACGCCTGATTATGTTTTTCTAGGCTTAAAAAATATTTAGAATTTTTCTCCCCTTCTTCTATCCATTTGATTTTAGATCTTATTTGAGGCCCATTGGCTTTTTTTTTTATCGTACATGGAATCTAATTCCTCTTCTAATGTTTTTAGTTTGTTGTAGTTGAAACTTTCAGCGGGTTCTTTTTCTAATTCACCTATTTCATGTTCTATTGTATTTATTTTCTGTTTAAATGAGTTTTGCTCAGTTTTTGCAAAGTTAATGGAAAATTCTCTAACATTTCTTTTAATTAATTCCCACGTAGTAAGTAGGCTTAAGGATGGATCTATGTTATGAATGATATCGCTAATTCCCTTTTTGTAGTTATCATTTTCGAGATAAGAAACATTTAGCTTCCAATATCCGGGTCCCTTTTTTGTTTTATCTATATTATAATAGAGTTTTAGAAATCTATGATCAGTCATTCGAGTCCCATTTGAATGAGTACCCGGGATTTTCCCAACCTTGAAATCTGTTGGAATATAATGGAAAGAGTTATTGATAAATATGTAATCAATTCGGCTTTTAGGGTCATTTTTGCATCACACCAAGTATTTCCTGTCTTTTCCGGATTAAGTTTTTTTGTCCACATATCATCTAAATTAAAGTATCCTTTCAAATCTTGTAAATAGCGTAAACTTTTATCAGCATTGTTAGACATATTACAGTTAAAATCACCGCATAATATAATATTTTCATTTATGCATTTTTTTTTTATATAAACACTTTAAGCTTTTTAAAGAATTCACATCTTTTATTTGCATCATTCGGAGCATAAATATTATACAGTGTAAAAATTTTACTGTCGATTTCAAGATTGATTAAAATTCTTCTCCCATCAATAGATTTTCTAACATTCATTATATTTGTTTTAATTTTGTCGTTAAATAATACGGACACACCTTTACTAAAAGCTGAGTCGCTAAAAGCGTGAAAAGAATCGCCTTTCCAGTTATAGTTGTATAAGTTTTCATTCTTTTCTATATAATGTGTTTCTTGCAAAAAAACAATATCAGTGTTACTTTCTTTTAATCAAGAGTAAATTTTTTTCACCTTTTCGGGGGTATTTAACCCCCTTACGTTAACTGAAGTAATTTCTAATTTTTCCATTCAACTTCTTAATTAAATACATTTCATTAAAGAATTGCAATATACAGATATATATACCGTGCATAATAATCCAATCCATAGTTCATGATCAAAGTCCTGAAACAGTCCGTGTCCTGATTGACCGAGTTGCTGGCCTAAACAACGTGCGATTAGCCTTTGTTTTTAGCAGAAGTTGACTCGTCCGAGTCGGACTCCGTGGAGGCATCGAATCCCGAACTCGACTCCGATTCCGACTGGTAACGTAATTCGCGAAGCATCTGCGCGATGTCTCTTTGTTCGGTGTTGACTTTCGACTGCTGTTTTTGGCTTGGCTTGCTCCATTGGTCACTCTTTTTCCGTTTACGGATTTTTTTGCTTATCTTGCTGATGATCTGACCAAGAAGATTTTTCCCCGGCCATGCCTCGATCTTTGTGTTTTCCGTGGCTTCCTTGTTCAGTCCTGTGCCCCAGGTGTCATTATAAGTGGATTCAGCAAAGATAGTGTCTTTCTTAACCGATCTCAACTTTTCCCTGAACCTTTGAACCTGTACGCATTTGTTTTCTATGATTTCCGTCATGACGGATTCCCTGGTGTCGGCCCACTGTTCATTGGGCCGTATTTTGTCTCCCAATCGTTTTGCAGATAGAGCATTCTTGGCCTCTAGGATCGTTTTTGCCGTGTCCAGATCTCCACATCTTACCGCTTTCGTATACTGAAAAGCATGCTCTGCTAATTTGTGCGTGAAACCATATATGTTAAGCTCACACGGAAAAAAATTGGATAGGATGTTGTCCTCTCCATTGAATGCAATGACGTTGCTTTGCGATTCGTAAGAGGGACACGTTTTATCCCCAGGTTTGTGCCCTTCTAGCTTGAAAACTTTGCAGCGCCGGTTATTTTTGCAAAATTTCATAGTGTGGTCTGTGGCCCAACATTTTGTGCATGTCAGTTGTCGCTGGGATTTTGGCTGACCAAAATGAAAAAGTTTGCAGCGCAAGCTGGCACAGTAATTGATTCTGGGTAAATGCTTTCCTTCTTTCAAGGGTTCAATGTATAGGAAGCGATTTCCATTCAACACACTTGTCATCTTGTTTGTAATGGGGTGACGGATTTTCTCATATGATATTTTGCTTGTGGGCTTTACTTCAAGCTTTTCAAGTAGCTCGAGGACAGCAGAATCGTCTACAGATAAGGGTAGTCCACAGAGCCGAATCTTTAGAGATTTTTCCGAGGTATTATGATTGCCCGATGAATACGGGTTAGTATCAAAGAATGATATAGACACATTATGGATATGAATCCCTTCGGTCAGCAGCTTTTCCCGGCTTGCCACATCCCGCAGGTAAACCCGCCATAAATTGCGGTCGAGCTGTAGACAGTGCAAAGAGTTACCGACCACTTTCGCGACACAGTCCATTAGATCAAAATCCGTTACCCTTCCCTCGTCAGAGCAATGGATCTCAGAGTCCTTAAAGGTATAGCGGTTTGATCGTACGGTTCTCTGCCTGTTCACCCATGACGGAGTTTGAATGCTCAATGTAGGCGAGACAGTCGGGGAATTTTGTGTGGTGAAGGGTGTTCACCGAGTGTTCACTAGGTAAGCCGGTAAATAAATGTATGAAATTCACAAATAAACTGAAGAACAAAAATTCAGAAACATATATACACATTCCAAATACCCTCCTGTGTCATCTGGGCTGATAATAAATCCACAGAAAAAAGGATATTCGCAAAAAACTGTCAAAAAACACGAGAGTTGGGATAGTATGTCCACCCTGTTCCGTGTCACGTGACCTCTTCCAAATTATACCCCCGCTCCGAAGGAGAGGGGGTATACTGTTTTACCCTTGTGTGTCTGTCTGTCTGTCTGTCCGTCCGTCTGTCTGTCTGTCTGCCCGTCCGTAACAAAAATTTCTGTCGCATTTATCTCAGCAACTATTTATCGCAGATGCTTGAAATTTTAAAACAGTGTTTGTTAAGGCATGCCATATCGTGGGATGTATTTTTGTACCAATCGGACGTCAACTTCCTGTTAAATGACGACTTTGCTTATTTTTTAACCAAAATTTTCAAACAAATTTTCGTCAAAGATTTCTCAGCAACTATTTATCGCAGATGCTTGAAATTTTTACACAGTATTTGTATAGGCATGCCATTTCGTGGGATATATTTTTGTACCAATCAGACGTCAACTTCCTGTTAAATGACGACTTTGTTTATTTTTAACCAAAATTTTCAAACAAATTTATGTCAAAGAATTCTCAGCAACTGTTTATCGCAGATGCTTGAAATTTTTACAGAGTATTTGTATAGGCATGCTATATCGTGAGATGTATTTTTGTACTAATCAGACGTCAACTTCCTGTTAAATAACGACCTTGTTTATTTTTTGCCAAAATTTTCAAACAAATTTCCGTCAAAGAATTCTCAGCAACTATTTATCGCAGATGCATGAAATTTTAACACACTATTTGTTTAAGCATGCCATATTGTGGGATATATTTTTGTATCAATCGGACGTCAACTTCCTGTTAAATGACGACTTTGCTTATTTTTTAACCAAAATTTTTAAACAAATTTTCGTCAAAGATTTCTCAGCAGCTATTTATCGCAATTGCTTGAAATTTTAACACACTATCTGTTTTGGCATGCCATATTGTGGGATATATTTTTGTACCAATCGGACGTCACCTTTCTGTTAAATGAGTACTTTGTTTATTTTAGCCAAAATTTTCAAACAAATTTTCCTCAAAGATTTTTCAGCAGCTATTTATCGCAGATGCTTGAAATTTTAACACACTATTTGTCTAGGCATGCCATATTGTGGGATATATTTCTGTACCAATCGGATGCCAGCTTTCTGTTAAATGTCGACTTTGCTTATTTTGCATATTCACATCAGAGCGGGGGTATCACTAGTGAGCATTGGCTCACAGATATCTTGTTTTAAATTTAATAAAATCGTGTAAAAATGACCTCAGACTAATTTGATGACGGATGTGTATAATGTTTCTTTTTGTTATGTCAGTTACGTTTCAATTGTCATTTTAAAAATATATAAAATATGTAAAAGTCTTCTTTTGTATATTTAACTAAAATGCTTTTAAATTGAGTACTCTAATAAAGATACAGTTTAGAAACGAAAATCTTTTTTTTTCTTATTGCGATAATGGTCATCTTATTGTAGTTACATGTATAACATTATATATCAGTGTTTCATACACTTCATTGTCATTTAGTTAACAGAGAGCACAGAAAAAGTGACATTTTTAAAACGAGGATATAAGTAACTTGTAAAATCGAATTTTGATTTCAGATAAAAGAAAATGAAATTCAACCTTTATAACGGGTTTTTAATCCGGATTCTTTAGATTCGCTTATCCATTACGCTATCCGTTCGCTTCTTTTAACTAGATATCGCTTGAAATTCTATAGACTGTCAATTGAATGAATATGATGTGATATAATACAATGCACACCCATATGGTTTAGACCCAACGTGTTTACCAATAAAAAGATATAATTGATTGGGTGCACAGTATATCGGTATACGTCTAATGACTGGTTGACATCGCATATTTTTTTAACACGAGAAATAAATGCTGCTTGTTAACAATATGACCGGATACCGGTGACTAAGAATTAAAGCTGCGAGGTCAAAGTATTGTCGCAACCAGCTTATTTAAGATGTTAGAAGGCGACCATGGCTTTTATGCTAATACCTTACTATTGCACTTTATCCTTTTACATTAAACAATATGTGGGGGGGGGGGGTCGATTGTTTGTTGTATGTTTGGGGAATATGAATGAACGGAAGATAAATAAAGGCAAATCATGTAGTAAGAAACAGGGTCACTAAATATAAACAAACTAGAGCTGAGCTCGTTGCAAGCAACGAGGAGGTCTTCCGCTACAGCTTTAAGTCAGGATAGGATTGTCAATCAGTCTTAATAAAACCACCCCCTTCTGACAGATTAGAGAGGTATTCATAGGAGGTCTTCTTCACACGACCTTAACTTCTGACCAATCAGGGCTTTCGACAATCATTTTGAACTAGTCGAAATTTGACAGACAAATAAATCCATGCCTGTTTATTATGTAACCTCCAAATGCGGAGTATTGAAGAGTTACATCTCTCATAAAACAGGTAAAGGCATGTTTGTGATAAGTTGGTGGTATATTTAGATGGTATGCAAATGTAAAGGTCATGTTAAGATGACCTCTTACCGATACCTATCAGACCCTGACGCGTGTAAACGGACGCTATAACAGACAAAGATATTAACATATTGTACGAGAATAAAATCCTTGGCAGCGAAACTCCTGAAGCACTGTTGTACACTCTCTGGTTGAACAAGAATCGGTTTTTTTAAGTTTAAGAGGAGTGAATGAACCTTACAATTTAGGATGAACATCAAATTAGATTTTAAAAAAATCAGTTGCACAGAAATCCTCTAATATAACGAAAGACGACAAAAACAAAAACAGGGGATAATACTGTAGACACTCGCAAAGTGGGAATGCAAGAGATCCAATTGATCTTTACAAACTATATGCAGTAAAAATACCTCTGGTCTATTTGCCATTTAAAGACTTTTAGCTATCAAAAAGAACCATTAACCATCTCTGTAGATGACCCCAGTAGCGATATATGGTTTTTAAATTGGAAATTGGAGAAAAAATCTTGCTTCTTATGTGAAAGAGATGGCTACAAAAGCTTACTTTACAGGTCAAACGCTTACAAACTCGGCGCAAGAAAACATCTTGTTCAGAAAATCCGTAATGAAAATGTTCCACCAACTTACATTCTGCAAATTACTGTACATAAAAATGTACAGTCAATTTTAAATTATAGCCAAAATATGACTTAACTCTACAGCTGATATTGTTAATTCATAAATTATTAAAAATCAAAATCCTAGCAATATGAACAGAGAAAGAGTTATTTGTACACTGGAGCTACCATATTGGCACCATTTTGCCAAAAAATAAATAAGTTCTACAGCTGGAATTTAAAAAAAAAATTATCATAAATCAAAATCCCAGCAATTTGCACATCTCTTAAATTTTATGCAAAATTTTCTGAAGAAAAATAAAATAAATAGGCTTCAATAACGATTGCCTTGTAAAGAATGGAAACGTTTACACAAAAGAAAGCTCGGTTTACTGTCATATTGATATTCGTATTTATCTATAAATCACGATAGAACAAGAAGACCCTTTTCTTAGGCATTAGACACTAGAATCGTCTTTATGTACAGGCTTCTCGAACAAGAGTAAACTCATTTCCATGAACAGAACTCCGATCCGCTTACAGATAACTAATAGAAATGGCTGCTGTTTTACTTTGACACGTACTACATTGCATAGGAGGGTTGTCCCAAAACAATGTAGACAAGACACATAATTTATAATCTGTTCACTGCAATTTCATTAGACTTCTATGTTTTCTTCAATGACCCTTTGGCAAACAATGCTGAAAAGTTCAAATCTGTACTTTATTTATTTCTCGAGAAAATGAATAATTAGTAAAAACAAGTTTTGTCAGGCGGCGTCGAAATTTCCGAGTTTAACGTTGTTCATAAACCCTCCACATCGTTTACGATAACATTAACGTTTTATTTCCGAAAATGTCTTAGAAAAAATAATATCTTTAAACATGTACCAAGCATGTACATTCAATATATATTTCTAGTTTTGTTTTGTTTTTTAATATTTTTTAAGTACAAACGATCTGTCGGCTCCAAACTTGCCCTGTATTACTTGTTGTCTAACGTCCGTCTTACCGAAATGTGTCGTTCAACAGTTTGACGTCCATTGATATCGTTCGGGGTTTCTTTTTTTCACTTATTGTCGTCATACTTCTTCAAATATTTTCAATGTTGTTTAACTACTTATTCACAAAACGCATTTCTCATCGATTTTGTTAATTTCATTTAATTCCAAAACCGCCTAAGATTTATTTCATGGTCTTTACAAAATTGTATCATGCAGTTACTGCTGCGCCGCCTTAAACGCTGACAACGTCATTTTATTACGAGTTAACTTTTCAACTTGTCACAAAACGCGCTATAAAATATTTAAAAGTTTTGTTATAGCCAAAAGATTTTCTGAGTAAATAATAGAACTATTATCAAATATCAGTGTATGTTTTATTTGATTTTTTTCATTCGAAAAGTAATTTTCCACCCAATTTTCAATTCATTTAGTTGATTTTAACTTTTTGATTTTGACATTGCGCCGCATGTCGAATTTCTGATCTAACATGCTTTCATTTCACTAATTTAATCTCAAACAATATTCAATTTTAAATCATTATTTGAATGCAACTTTCTTGAACCCTTTGTGGCACAAATTTCATCTTTCTTTGTCTTCGATTAACTGAATAACGCCACTTGTCTACGCTATTTGGGACAACCCTCGTATTTTTCTTTTATACAATTATGATGAAGGGAACTTTAATGCTTTATAATTTGTACAATATATATGAAATGATAATAAATCAATTTTTTTTGGGGGGGGTGTATTTGTTTTTTTGGGTTTTTTGGTTTTTTTTTTATTCTCTTAGTAAAGGAATCATTATCTGGAAAACGTAAAGATCAATATGTTATGCTATGCCCATTTCCATCAAAGCTAAAACAAGCATATTTCATACCTAGAATTCTATCAAAGCTACTACACGCATATTTCATAACTAGAAAGACGTAAACAAGTATTGTGTCTTCCAAAACAACAACTTTTTCCTGAGACGAAGCTAGAAAAATAGTTGGTGTCAAGAGGGACATTAAAATTGGTATCTTGTAAAGGAAAAAATGTATTTAATTATACCAAGAAACATTTTTGGGCATAGCAGACTCTTGGCATGATATGAGTTATATTACTTGGTTTGGATTTTTTTTCAGTGTTCATATGTGTGTGTTATTTTATATACATTTGCTTTTTAGGGGATGGGCGTAAAAAATCTGGTTTTGTTGTGAATAAGACCATGAATCTTATCAAATAAGAAAATCTATTTGCGATGATTTAAATCGGACTTGGGTATCCTAATTTAAAGTGCTTGTATTCGGAATGTATCTTTCGTAATCCGTTTTTATGCAAAGCATATGTGGTATTTAACCGTGTTTTTAAATCTTTTGCAGTATCATGCCTTTTAAAAACTTAAACATTTTTTTTTCAAAAAATCAATATTAAATAGGCTTTTAAAAGAACGTAATGATCGAAACAAACGCATACACCGTGACACATCATAACAAAATCAATGTAGTCGCAGTCTTGTGGTTGTATTTCGAAAAATGACCCTTATACCTCAACAAAATAAATTCAACGTAGCGACTCGGATAAAAGATGTGTTCTCAGATTAAAAACGAGACGTTTAAATAGTTTCAATGCATATATTCATAACGGGAAAATAGAACAGAACTATTACACGGTAAGACAGAATATTATTCATATTTGTTGTAAATTTATGTGCACAATATATATAAAGAGGTCTAAAAATATACATATGTGTAGTTTGTGTGCATGACAACGAAAGAAAGCACACATTTTATTTAAATTCATTATAATCCAAGGTTTACATCTACAGTGGTAACAACGTTATTGTTGACAAGCCAATCGTGTTAAATAGTTCGTGTTACGTGGGTGATCGTTCGTGTAACGTGCGGGATCGTGCGTGTATCAGGAAAATTGGTTTGCGTTTTTTATCGTGCGTGATCGTGCGGTTTTTTCGTTTTGTAACTTTTTTTACGGAATGCCAGGATTTATTCTCAAAACAAAGACAAGAAGTTTTTGTAAAACAATGTGAATTTAATAAAAAAAAATTATATAAGAACATTGACAGTTGTTAACATTCATTCTCTCTTTCGTCGTTAAATACATTTTTGTATTTCCATAGCTCATTCAATCCTTTGTTCGGTTGAGTTAGTTTTGCTTAATTTTATAATCAGCCTATATCAAGCATCAATTGTGTCTTGACAAATAATTTCAATCATATAAGCAAAAGCGACACGTTGAATGAAAGCGGCCAGGCTTACCCATTCCCCGTTTTAAACTAAACGATTATTCCCGAAGTTTTTCTTTCAAATGATAATACGATACGCATTATTATCTAATAGAGTGTATACACATTTGTTTGAAATAAAATTTATTTAGCACTTTAAAATTTAGAATTATTAGAAATAAATCAATTATGTACTGTAAATTATGAAAATATTGGATGTGAAAAATAGAAATTCTATGGAACAAGGTAACAAATTTACCTGTATCCCGCATAATTAAATTGTACGTAAGAGAATTAAATTACATAAACAGTCAACTCTTACGTAAATAATTCTGTGTAGTTTATGCATTATCTTCATTTCTATTACATGTAATTTTCTTTAACTTATGATAGAAGTTAATATTCGTTAAGGAAACAAAAAAAATAATTTGTGTGTGAATCCTTTATATTTGTGTATGGATGTGTAAAAGTGTTTACTCGTAAAATACAAAACAGTGCACGACTAAAGTACATGTCGCTTTTCAATAACATACAAATATAAAGCAATACAAATTAAAGTAATACGTTTCCTTAATTCAAATCTGAAAAATTAATTCTGATTTTGCGTGTTTAATGGTGTAGAATCGTTCGGTTGCGTGTTTAATCGTTTTTGTTCGTGTATCGTGAAGATTCAGTAAGTTAGTGATCGTCCGTGTATCGTGCGTGATCGTTCGTGTATCGTGCGTGATCGTTCGTGTATCAGAATCGTGCGTGTTGTTTGTCAACAATAACGTTGCTACCACTGTACTACAGTTACATCGAATAACGTTGCCCCTCTTTTGCTGGATACATATTATATTAGTGAAGAAAGGATACTAATATACAATTAGATGTGGCATAGGTTTTTTCATATCACATAATGATGTTTCGTTTTTAATATATTCTGACAGACTTTCTCGTATATCATGGGTCTAGATTTAAAAAAAAATGTGAAAAAAAAACAAATATCTAGAAAGCAATGGATTCATAATTCTTAGATTTTTTGGAGAGATCTTAGTTTTACGTTGTTTCAGCTATACATTGTATATTTAATAAAAAAAAAAGAGCTGCCCATTACTCAAATGCTAAGAATTGAATCCTGTTTACAAGGACAATATGCCAAGAATATTAAAAAAAAATGGCGCCCAATTACCTTGCTAAATGGCATGTATAAACTTTGTTCGCATTAAGACCGGTTTGTCCAGTGTGAGACAGCAGTGTGAGATTTGTCTGTCTTACACTGTGTATTATTACGCCGCTTTAGAACGTAAACAAACGTTGTCTATTGTAGGGCAATACAAAATAATGGAATAGCTTATCTTATCGTAGGTGAAAAGACAAGGTTTCTATATGACCTCTTGGCATATACAGAGTCATGAGAAGTTCCTTGCTTTCTTGTTTTCATAGATTTCGAAAAGGCATTCAATTATATTGCCAAAAAAACATACAACTGCCGAAAATTCTTTCACTGGTTCAACAATGGAGCAAAAGGATAAATAGTAGAGTAACTGTGAAGTTAATTTTGCCAAAATTGAATCTTCTATTTATTTCACTTACAACACCCAGTAAAGCTTTTTTATCCTCATTGAATAATGCAATATTTAATTTTATATGGTGATAAAGTAAACTAAAGTAGACATACACTCAAAAGTTGCACAAAAGGTGGTTTAAAAATGTTACATGTCCACTTTAGTCGAATAAATGTTAACTCTCAAACACAAACAACGGATGGATATTTTCTGGCAATTAAAGGCATAGATGTTATAAAAATGTTGGCGATGATTTTATCAGAAAGATAATAAAACAACATTATATAATGATTTTTTCAAGGTGTTTTTTCAATCATGGCTCTCCGTAGTGAGCATGTTCAACACACAGTCTGGTTATATTAAGAAAAATGTTTTCAATGTCCCAATATGGCACAATTCCTGAATTACAAGTGCCAATAAATCTATCTTTATTAATGTACTGTACAATGTACCAACCTGGTATATAATTCTTTGGAAATTTCTTATCTGCAAATCGAACTATTTTGACATACGATAATTTTTGGGAGTTGATTTTAATCAACTCTCCTATGCAGTTACTCAGGAAAACTGAGAGTGAAACAGTGTTTAGACCTAAGCACAAATCAACACCGCTGACAACATTTAGCTCTAGTCAATAAATTCGATGTAATGAGTTATTAAGTATTGTTCTTCAAGGAAACTCATTTATAGATAACTTGTAAATAGTCAGATTTTAAATGATACGAACAATTAAGATATTTTTTGAAGTCGCACATTTTATGTTTTACTACGCCAGAGTTCAATATAGTCTCGTTCAACCAGACGCTCGGCTGTCTCCGTAAATCTCCGACAAGCATAGAATCTCTTTTGCTTGTCGGAGATTAACGGATATAGCTATGAGTCTGGTTGAACGAGAGAAGAGTTTAATTTTGCTTGGATACAATTTCTCATAACTATTTCGATTACTAATACGTAGTTTGATGGAATAATTCTTTAAATCTTACACATCATGATTGATTTGGTTTTCACGAAATTCCTGTAGGATTCAGACCACAAAAATTTGCGTAATTCAAATACTTATAGGAATTTACTAACGTATCGTTGATTCTAAAATTAATAACAATCGATAAAATCAACTTTCGTCAGTACTTCAGTACTTTGATTTGTATATACTTTTAATATGCCTGATGTATATGTCATGCAATAACAATAACAATAACTTCACTAGTTGCTGTGTCGGGGTATAATACACATGCTATCGTCCTCATTACATGGTATTATGATATAATGCGTAAGGTAATCCACTTCACAATGTTCTTGTATCAAGAATTTTTTCAGAAGGATATCGTTGAAATCTGTAGGCAAAACCCACTTAAAAATACAAGTATAATGGGAGGTCAGTGTTCATCATTCTGAGTCATGGCCAATTTAATTTGACCTTTTTTGCGATTTCAGCCTGATTAGGATTTGTTGCCTGTATTTTTTTTTTTTATTAAGCGAACTTTTTTCTTGAAAAATTGTTTATATTATGCGCAATAATCATACTGAAAAGAGGGATTACCCAAAAAAAAAAAATTTAGAATCTGCCAAAATTTTTGTGTGGCGATTTTGCGCTTAAAAAAGACAATTTTTACAAAAGTTATAATTTGATTTGAAAAAAAAAACATTTTGAATATGAAGAACTTTATAAGATTAATCCAGTTGCCTAGATAGGTATTTCGTATCATTTTTATATAATAAAATATGATGTTCAGTGATGGAACATTTTAAATAAATGGCCTCAAAAGTAAAGTTCTCGAAAAAATTAACTTAAAAAAATTCAGACATTTTCTATATATTTGCATTATTTTATGCTAGACGTCTATAACTCTCTCAAAATTTACTTTTGCACAAGTCGAACAGGGCCTATAATAAATGTCACAAACCAATCGAATGTTAAAAATGTGAATAATAAGTATATTGAAAATTCATAAAACTGCTTGTTTCTGTCATTTTTGACTAATAAACTTCCCGCATGAGAAAATAGTTCCCCCAAAACTTGTTTGTTTTCTTGAATACAAATGGCTGTTCTTTATGAATGTTGTGTAATGTTGAAATAATGATCTTTCTGTGGGATTTAAATAAATGATATCATAATCCTTTAAAATTTGATGAGTATCAGTTAAATCAAAACCTGAGGAGTGAAATACCTTAATATGTTGAACCATTTTTGGTTCATGTATATAATTTGTTGATTTTTAAGGTCTTCTGCTTCCGAACGGAAGACATTTATATATTTTCTGAAGAAAAACTATTAGATTTCTCCTTTTTTTAAGGTAACCCGAGTCACTCAGATAACCTATTGTATTTGGTCTTCGTCCGTACTCGAGCATCGTGCGTTAACAATTTTCAATGTTTAACTTCTAGAAAACTACAAGGCCAGTTGTTACAATTTTTTGTATGAAGCATTTCTCTGGTAAGAGGAATTTCAATTGTGAAATTCATGGCTCCACCTTCCCCCGGGGGCCACAGGTGGGGCAAAATATGCTCAAAAAAATCAAAAATCTTCCTCTCTAGTGCCACACAGGGGAGGAAAAAACTGAATGCATTGTTGTGGTGTCCATGAGCCTTCAACCACAAATGAGAAATGCATGGCCCCATTGGTTCAGGTTCAGCCTTTAGGGTGGGGCCACTTTGGCCATATAGTGAAAATGTATTAAATCTTAGAAAATCTTCTTCTCTACTCCCATAAATATTTGAATAAATCTGAGTGCATGGTTATGATGTCCACGGACTCCTCTACCTAAATTGTGCAATTCATGACCCCTGGGGCAGGGGTTTAGACCCTAGGGCGGGGCCAATTATGCCATAGAGTAAAAATGTATTAAATCTTAGGAATTCTTTACTCCCACACATGTGGAGACTAAACTAAACTAAATGCATTGTTGTGATGTCCGCAAACTCCTTTTCCTAAATTGAGCAATTCATGACCCCAAGGTCAGGAGTTCAGGTCGTAGGGGTGGGGAAGTGGGGGGGGGGGATATGGCCATAGAGTGTTAATGCACATATGTTTGAAAACCTTCTTTTCTACAGACACAAAACACGGGATAAACACTAACTGCATATTCAGAAAAAAAATATCCTGTCATCTTTAATAATATTTCCTGTCACCCGCATATAAGGCAAGGGTTATGACTGGGAGGTGGGGCGGCGGTTAAATATTTGTTTTATTTTGTTCTACTCAGGATTTTTAATGAAAGAAATGAGTTCATTCACATATTAAAAAAAGAAAAAATAATGGAGGTGTCTATCAAAGCTATTGGTATGATATTGTGAAAGTTAAAACGGAGTTTAGTAAAGAGGATTATAACATATAATGGATTTTTCTTCCCTTGTTTCTTCAAATAGTAGTTTTCTTTTTTTGCTTGGTCATATATAGTAATTAATCATTAAATACAATGAAATTAAGAAGTTATTTGTTCAAAATTGTTATACAATTATTTTTATCATTTGAAACAAAAATAGTTTTTAAATTTCTTTAAATAAACAAGTAGAACTGTTAAAAGTAAAGTACCAGTTAGCCACCGTAAATTAGCATAACTGGGAAAATACTTTGTATGGAAGCATTGCACCTTTTCAGTTGAAGGTCATTCACTCTGATAGGAGCGATAGGTCTGGTGCTAAACTATATATTGGACTAAGAGTCCCTTCAAAAAGAATTCAGGCAGAGGTGGAACCCTATGACTGCATTCCTCACCCTCTTCATTTTTTGATATTTTGAATCACGCGTATATACTATGCATATAAGTAAACATTTCATATTAAGGATATGTGACATGAAAATAATTGAATAATTGAAAAAATTGTTTAAGCAGACTCTTATCGATTTGTTTTTGTCAAAAAAGACATTTTAAGCATATGCTTGTGAGTTCGTTTCCATGGCAACGACCTTCAAACTTACCCATGTTCAAAAAATTAAAACAAGTAAAAAAAACCTTAAATGCAAATTAAAAATGTCATAACAGACATATTTAATATAAAACTTTTCTCACCAAAATATTTAAAAGGTTAATAAAATACTCTATATATCTGAAAATGGATTATAAGAATTCCTTTTATTTAATCCGCTATTTTAGTTTGAATTTCCTCTGACCACTAAAAAAGTGACATTTTTTGACGTGACCAGAGCTAGAAAAATTGCAAAAAATACTATTTCATATAATTACACTCTTATTTTTTACTATAATTTTGAAGAAATGATAAAGAGCAAAAAATTAATAATAAATAATTGGCATGTTGGTGAATTAGATAAAAAGATAATAACGTCTGAATTTCCTCTAACCTCTATTGAAATAGAAGTTACAAACCCTACATGCTGTTAAAAAAAACCCGTATAATTCAGTTTTAAATGACAATTTCTTTCACCTAGTTATTCTGTGAACCTGCATAAATTCTTGTTGAACAAAATTAATTATAATCAATTAATTAATAATCAAGAAACTCTAGTCTCTGTACACAAAAAAGAAAAACATGCATGAAAACTTTAATGCACACAATCTTTATTAAGCCTTTGTTGAAAGATTTAAAATACAATCGAACCAAATAAATCACAGGTTTCATAAAAATCGTATACTGATTGTAATTAATTTGAATTTCCTCTATCAATCTTTAAACGTTTTGTCTGATTTGCAAGGTATTTCATTAAAATGGGTGTCGGAAAATAGGAGAATCATTCTAATGATTACAGGTATAAAATGAAATTTGATACTTAATCATGATAATTCTTTAAATCATATTATCTGATTGGACTAAACAACACTGCAGATTCTGAAATGATTTATGATTTGTCCTTATGTATATACATGATTGTATGCAATCCTATAATTCCTTTGAACTTTGAACCCTTCCTTGGTCCTCATATTGGTCTTGATGCTATTTATAATGTATGATTTAGACTTTATCAGAATGATTATGCAGGGTAATATATTACAATGGTTCAGCCTCAATTTGAACTAAAAAATAGAAAATGTGGAAGGCCACACCAATTAAATTTCTTTTTCATCGGATCTTCCATGATCGTGTTTAAATAAAACTTTACAAATCATATCATTATGGATTATATATTGGTGTGGCCTAACTAGGATATGTATATATTTTTTCATGCAAAAATGATAAAAATATAGATAAGTTATCTATACCGGTATATATAACAAAAAATAATCTTATTCACAAAAAACATTTCAAAATATATTTAGAATAAAAATTTTGCTCAACCATACATTCATAACTCATTCAAAAACTCCGTAATTTAAGAGGACTGATATTTTCTGTGAGGCTTGTTGTTGTAAGTGTCATAATGATGATCTCAACTTGATCTACATCAGTAACCTCATCAGGGTTATACAATAAAACAGACTTCAGACAGATAAATGGATGGACAGACAGACACTAACAGAAATGATGATTTGATATACTATGCAATCATCAAATTAAACATAATTATAAACATAAGACATATATTTTAAAAACCAGTTTCTCCACATGAACAGTAAACAGTATATAGCCATTACAAACTTCATTACTGCACTTGGTCAGTATTTACAACTTTTGATATCTATCAATTGTATTTCTTATAGCATATGCATTATCATAATTTATATTCTTTTACAATACTAATTCTTAATTTGTATGCATTATATGTCCAAATTATTCATGACTTTTGAAGTTTCAGAAATGGTTTTCAAATCCAAGTAAATGTAATAAATCATAAATGGTAGATTATCACTGATTTGGTCCAGTTTCATATTTCAGGGTATGTTGTGTTGCTTATTAATTGTCTTAATATTATATCATAAATGTTCAAATAAATATTGTCATCCTTAGATTACCAAATAAAAGATCAAGGAAAGGCTTAATCAGGATGAACATAAGAGAAACAATAATCTGATTATCAGCTCTTCTCTTCATCACTCATGGTTTCAGTTCTTTACATTAGTATTATATTTTTTCCGCAATGTGTATTGTATTAGGAATGACCTCGTTAACACATACCAGTGATGTTCTCATCTATTGGAGGTTTGAAAAGTCTGTATTAAAAAAACAAAACCTGATATTACTGGTACTATTACTTATAACATATGAGAAGGACTCATATGAAAGGATGATTTTAAGAAGCTAAATGTAAAAAAATAAAATTCATATAGGCATATTATGAAAGTGTATGCAACATTGACAGACAGAACCTTATATAAATGGATTATTCTATATAAAAACTTGATATCAGGTGAAACTTGTCAACATTTTATTCTAATCTTGAAAATTTAAATTAATGTTACTTAACTTGACAATTTCATATCTTATATAACTGTGTGTATTTAGAAATCTTACGTTTTCATAATTTGAAAATAATGGGAAAAAATAAGAATTTGTAACAATAATGAACACATCACATGAAATCTAAATATGATGTGAGCAATTCTATCAACCGATAAACCATGATATACTAATTTTTCTTTCAACTGTACTTTGATTTTTACAGTTCAATAAAGGTGAATATTAGTCAGCTGTTCAAATGTTTTCACAGTTCAGATAATCAACATTATCAGTTATTGATAGTGAATAAAAGATTAATTCTTCATGTTATGAACTATATGTGCTAAAAAATCATCAATACAAACATATAACCTATTTCCTTACAAATATACTGTTCAAGCTAATGTGCATCAAAGTGTTACACTAAAAATCATTTTGTGAGTAAATGTTGGTAAATAAGCTTGTCATACGCTAGAGTAAACGCAGGGCCCTCTATGCGGTTAACCTTACCGTTTATCATGGTTAATTTCATTTTAGAAAATTCGAACTAAAATTGTGAATATTTTAAATACAAACACTGACTGAATTAACAATGAATAATGTTTATGTTTGAACAAATTAGGATTATTGTGTAGCTATTCTGCATATAGGCTAGGCGATATTGTTTTCACGTGGATAATATACGAGCATAATAATCTGTAACGTTAACATAATACAATAGCACATGTCATGATACGACACCTACCATGCTTACTGCTTGCAAATGTCAGGTTTAGATCACAGGAAACAGGTTTATGGTCTCGTCCTTTTTTTCCATTCCCTTTTAATGACACCCGACATCAGTTTGTGTTCGCAATATTCGTCATACACTAATAATATCCTTCAGTTTTTGTCATTCCGACTTGTTGTTTACATCGAGATTTGGGAAATTACCGGAAATCGGCGCAAGTATGTCGTAAACTTTAAGTTTGTAAATGATTAAAAAAGTAAAACCTTTTGATGTAAATATTGATATAAAGATATTTTATGCATTTTCATAAACTTACACATTTTATATTACTGTTTTATATCTTAAATTAAGCAAATAAACCGTCGATGTGGAAATACGACAGCTCATCGCCAGACGACAGTTCGCGTTGCGCAATGAACTTGTTTTTGTCAGGTTCACATATCCTTAAGTGTTTAATTTTTAAAAGTTTTCGTGTACATGCAAAGCAATGCTATTACAGTGCTAGGGCTATTACAGTCGAACAGTGTATATGGTGAGGGTCAGACTAATACTGGTTCTGTTTGTTCTACAAATAGCGAATGCAAGATGAAGTATAGGGGTGTTATTTATAAAACAAGTGTTTATAGCTTTTCAAAAAGGTTGCATGACTGAACAAAATAAAAAGCATGTATTAGTTATTTTAGCTGCAAAGATGTAGCAAACATGTAGCTCTCGGTCCAAAAAAAATAAGTGCATTAAAACATCATTATGTGACATGATTTCTCTTTACGCGATGTACTTTCATTCGGAGCTCAAAAATGAAAGGACGGGTCTTTGCGAGTCACATCAAAACCATAAAAGAACCCGTGTAGAAAGGTTGGATGAATCTTATATTACTCATATAACCTAATATTAATAAGAATTTAATCCGTAGAATTTAAAGTACACATTCTTGAGCAGGCCCTTTGTTGTTGTTTTTTATCACTTTATACAACAATAAATTATTACACAAATAATATTTATTGATTCATTTAAAGAGTTCAGATGTTTAAAAACAAAATATTTCAATCAATAAACGATTTTACACAAAAATTATCAATAAAAACGGGCGTTGCATTTGTGTACTTTCAGGATTCATACGTAATTCCTTCGATGTACGATCACAAACGTATCCATGATCGAAAATCAATTGTACGGATCAACTTAAGAAATAATTTATAGATGAATAATAAATACAAACAATTTGTCAATAAATGCGATGCTTTTGAAATGGCTTATAAGTAATTAGAATTTTCTAAATCGTGTTTAAATACATGTATTTCGCAAAGCATTATACTCATTTAATAACAATATGATTTGGAAAAAAAATTGTAATTTTTTTTTACATAAAACTCATCAGAAAAATTGTTTCCGGTCATCTTTGTTTTCAGTAGCATCAAAGGAAGGGGCAGCACCCTGGTTCTACCTCATCCCCCTTTGCTTAAATTTATATATTAAAATGTCATTTATCTTGAAGTCCAACCCAACATTTTTGGGTTCAGGTGCTGGAAGTAAAGAAAGTAGGGAAATTAAGTTGCCAATATTTTGTTTTTGGAATAAGTCTGCAACCCTGAGTAAGTAAGCAGTAATAAATTAATGAAAATTGCATTATGGTCTATGGAGTCAAGCGTATTTTTTTTTAAATATAAAAAAAAATACTACGAATTTTAATAAATGTTTTCGTGGAAAAATGTATTTAATTATTATGAGTACAAAAACTTTTGAAAATAAATCTTATACTGCATAATTTTTTTTTAGAATTAATTGTCTTGGAATAAAAACAAAAGGGGACAACTCTTCAAGAGAAGATAAGGAAAAGCTTATTAATTAGGACACATGCCACTCCTACACATTGATACTAAAACATGAAAATGCTGTCAAAGTATACTGAGTTCAAAGTCCATACATATATGTTATGCATCAGATTCAACAAATATGGGGCTATTATGGATTGGATACCTTAAGCACGAGAGAGAGAGAGAGAGAGAGAGAGAGAGAGAGAGAGAGAGAGAGAGAGAGAGAGAGAGAGAGAGAGAGAGAGAGAGAGAGGAGAGTTTGAGTTTTCCTCTGACCTTTTTATAATGATATCATAGCATCCGTCGGTGTACAAAATAATTACCCTATTTGTAATCTATACTTAAAAAAAAAATAACTTCCTCCCCCAAATAAGAAAGAAGCAAGCTTTAAAAAAAGTCTTAACCCAGCAGATTTTAAATCAACAATACATTTTTGTTACTTCATACGAGATGCATTTACATCAGAAAGTCTTTTTATTAATTATATCTGTATACTTTATGTATGACTTGCGCCACATGTGGTTTTTGTCTATAAATTGATTTGAATTAAATTGAAGTCCTAAGACCCATGTTACAATGTAACAGGTAGGCGCTGGCACGAGATAGAACCCCTTGCTGATCAATGTTATCATTCACTGATATAGAGAAAAAATCTTTTGATTTATCTTGAGTTTCTTTTGATTTAGAAATAAAGAGATAAAATTAACATGATTAATTTTATTGAAGGTCTGATAATCTGTAGTTGCAGTTCTGAAACTCTCAGTTGGAAAAAAGAATCGAATGGACGACCTTGAATCCAGATCATCCATTCGAATTTCTTCAATATTGCATTTCCTTCCATACGCGTGCGCAGGTTGGCCGAATAATTACCGAGACTAACTGGTTCGTACTTTAAATTTCAACTGCATTTAAAGGTTGTTCAAGTTCTTTATTCAAACGGACAATATCTAATTGGTTAACATATACATATTAAATACTGTAAGACAGTCGAAGTGTTCATAATCAATTTTGACAATTCACATGAAGCGTTCGATGCTCATTTGCATAGTATAAATATTTCCCTACCTTCCACATTTCGTAAGTATTTGAGGTAAATAGTAACTGTAAACCTTATAAATACCTGGTTTTCGGAAGTAGTGTTTATATATATATATATATATATATATATATATATATATATATATATATATATATATATATATATATATACTTAAGCTACGAAGTGATGGACAAATAAGTTAAAATTGGAATTCATCTTCAAAATCATTTAAGTTGCAAAAGTCACATTTTCTACAATTGCGTGCTTAATTATCATACCTCCCTGTTTAAATAAAAGGTAATATAGGCATTCTAATTATTCAAAAAAAAAACGATGAATTAAATGAAAATGATTGAAATAACCAAATAAGAAAACATCCCTCCTCCCCCTTCCCGGAAAACAAATTAATCCTCAGAACCCTTGTAATAATGTTAAGGATTTCCGCAAATAATTATAATTTTCTGAGATTCATTTCTGCATTTGATAAAAAAATGCACTTTAAATGTGATGGTTTTAAATATTTTATACGGGCATAGCAACTGTCTAAATATAATCGTAGTCTACGTGATTCTGTATATATTAAGACAATATTGATGATTAAAAAAGTTTCTCAAAATAAACTGCAAATGCACCCCCCCCCCAAAAAAAAAACAAAAACAAAAACAAAAACCAAAACCAACCCCCCCCCCCCCCCCCCAAAAAAAAAAAAAACACATAATGAGAATCAAACTATAGACAACTTTTAAAGATCTCTAATTGCTTATATAATTTAGTGCATTTAGTAGACATGTTCTTTTCATCAATCACCTTGGCAAAGACGCACTAAAATGTGCACAATGTTGTTCGAAGAGGGAATCCAGAAATTAGAAAACAAATTTATATGCTATAGTTTTATAGGCAAAAGACATGAAATGTGATTTAGATCCAAACAAGTGATTCTGTTTTAGAATTAATCGAAATGGTTCAAATACGTTTACACATCCAATACGATGAACACAGCTATGAGAACAAAACAATTGATACATCTTTCATATAAATGTTCTAGACAATTCCCAAACATTGATTAAAAAAAAAGGACTTATTAAACCCTAAAAGCCAAGAGTCCTTTGCCCTAGATATTTTAATCTAATCTAAGACTGAAAACATATATAAGGCAAATAAAGTTTCTGATATCGATTTGCAGCACTGTCAAGGCTTACTATGGAAATACCAGCGGATTTTAACGTTCATGAAACGATGCATCTATATTCACAATATATGTATGTAAAGTTATTTTATCATGATATGAATTTGATATTTTATGAAACAGCATAGTATATGACACTTTGTATGACACTAAGTGTGCCCCCCTGAATTCACAGTCACGTGCTGTATTGTATCGTGTTCAACAGAGCGAGCGCGCGCGAGCGTTGCCAAATTTCCTTTACTCACAACAAAAAATTTGGCGGGCGCTCGTAAACTCTCTCTCTCTCTCTCTCTCTCTCTCTCTCTCTCTGTGCTGAACACACCTCAGATATCAATTTTTTATCACGTCAGAAGTATGACGTAGCTGCGACGGAAGACCTTTTAAACTTCCCCGTTTTTTGCATTAATCTTTATTTCATGTAGAGGTAAATTACAATAATCTGTTTTCTAATTTTTATTTTTTTCAAATTAATGTTTTAAGTCAAAGGTTTACAGCCAATCTGTCTTGGTATAAAAAGAATTATTTAAACACGCTAGATTATGCATTATTATACATTTGCATGCATATTTGGCAGATTCAATGTCGCTGCCTGATCATAATTTGCCCTACACTTTCCGCTATAATGTCAATTTGTCAACTCGTTTCTGGACACTCCGTTTTGGAAAGTTCTTTCCATTTATATTAATATCGCATTAACTGTTCCAATTAATTAAGATCTTACGTTTTCAACGGTTAACCTTATTGTTTTCGTACTGTTTCTTATTATTAAGGTCTTCCGTTCCCAACAGAAGACCTTATTGTTTTCATACTGTGTATTATTTTGGTAAGCATTGTAAAAGAGGAAATACTTGTAAAAATGATATAATTCTGAAATTGCATCGATTATTTATGGTATCAATTAAAACAGAAATCGTACGGAAGACCTACCTATTCGTTACTCGTAATGAGATCGTATCTAGTTTATTTAAATTTTTGTATTAATCGAACGCCGATCCAATTCATTGTAAACTCGTCCCACACGTTACGTTAATAAGTCAATCCGCGTTCTTAATTACCCCGATCTGGGAACTTCTATCCCATTCTCTCACAAGAGGTTGTGCTTCGCAAGCGAATTAATATCAAAAATAAAATCGCCCACTAAAGAAATGAATCGACTCATTTTATTTGTCAAATCTTGACTTTCAAGTTTTCTCTAAAAAAATTCACAATAAACATATTTGCTCTTTACATAATCATTAAATATTATTCCAATGCAAGTGTATATTTTGATCGAGATTATCCATGACAGGGATCCGCCAAAGCGGGTCCACATCCTTACTCTCATTTTTGCTATTTTGAGCTTGTTTATCGAAAATTTAAAAAAAAGGTTTTTGATTAATTTCACAACAATAACTTATCAGTTTAAATTCAATTTTATCTTGCAGACATCATCACAAATGTGTTGAAATACGAAAGGTGTAAACAGGGACACTGGATTAGGCATTTTTTAGTTTATTTGCAAAATGCCTTAATTTATAAGTAGATATATTCACTTGGAATGCAAGATTATTTCATGTAACGACAAAAAATTCTATTTAGATATTTCTAAACATTCAACAAGTTGGGATCATACACTTTTGTTAGATTGTTTAATTCTGTGTAAGGATCAGTTACAGAATACATCTGTGCTGCTTAAAATTTTTTATTGTACGCCTAGTAGTTTTGAAAAATCTTACATATTAAATGAAAAGGATGCATTATTTCATATTGTACAAATTTCGAAAATAAGAGATTTTTTTCAGGGAAAAGAACAGTGCAAATAAAAGTTAGAATTTATATGAAGAGGACGTCAATTTTGATAAAATGATAATTAAAAGAAGAGGAACTATGAATTAAACTACAAAATTGAATAATAACATCGACAATGCTTTCACAGAAGCAATTGAATTTTGGTCGATTTTCAATTGTTTGCGTTGATGTCATTAAACATCCTCTCAAAGACATTTTGACCATATTTATTAAGCCTGCAGATCTAGACCAAGAGATACAAAATTGCAAACCTTTGCTTAAAGGCGAAAACAAACTTAATCCAGATCAAAGGAAAAAGTGTTGCTATAAGTCACCCAATTCTCCTGATTACAGTAAGTTTGATATAACTTTGCTGTACAAACTAATACGAAATTTGTGTCCTTCACTTGAACCAAAGAAAAAATGGGGAAGCAAACCAACAAGTAACGACATGGATGTTGGTGACGATATCGAACGAATTAGAAAACTTAGAAACACATACTTTGCACACATTGAATTGGCAGAAATTTCTGACGACGAATTTAGAGATCTCTGGAGCGATGTAAAATGTGTGATCCAACGGTGTCAACAATATACATCAAGCAAAGGATGTACAACTGACTACAATAAAATGTTAATAGACTTAGAAAGGAAAACTTTTA
The DNA here is from genome assembly GCF_902806645.1 of Magallana gigas. NCBI lineage: Eukaryota > Metazoa > Mollusca > Bivalvia > Ostreida > Ostreidae > Magallana > Magallana gigas. Next base: position 37,583,326 of record NC_047560.1, on the reverse strand, counting down.
CGTCGGATGAGTACACGTTTATAAAAAAACGTTCCGGAGGTAAATTTGCTATTTACAATATTTAATTGCAGATATGAATACACACACAATTAATGCGGTTAAAATCAAAAGTCTAACTTATAAAAACAACTAATATATTTTTCTTTTGTTATAGCAATTTATGTATATGGAGAACCAGACATATTTTGTGGGAAAACAGCTTGTTTTGAAGCTGAAATTACACTAGAAGACGATGTCTTTTTACCAGTCAGCTGGGATAGAGTAAAAGGAATGCTTAGGAAACAATTAGACGTAGAAGATGAGAAGTATAGGGGAAGTGACAATAGACAGCTCCTTATCCACAACGTTTGTAAAGACGATGAAGCAGGATACCAGGCTGTTCTCTCAAGAAATGACGATGTCAAAATATTAAGCAACAAAGTTTATCTCCGTCCAAAGGGAGGTATTTACATTTTTAGGTCACCTGAGTCACTCAGGTGACCTATTGCAATTGATCTTCGTCCGTCGTCGTGCGTTGTGCGTTGTGCGTTAAAAATTTTACATTTTTAACTTCTTCTTGAAAACTACCAGGCCAATCGTTACCATTTTTGGTGTGAAGCATCTCTATGGTAAGAAAAATCTTAATTGTGAAATTTATGGCTCTACCACCCCTGGGGTGCCATGGGCGGGGCCAAATATGCAAAAAAAGCCAAATTTTCAAAAATCTTCTTCTCTACTTCCACACATGTGAAGAAAAAACTGAATGCATGGTTATGATGTCCATGAGGCCCTCTACCAAAATTGTGAAATTTATGGCCCCTGGGTCAGGGGTTCTGGCTCTAGGGTGGGGCCAATATGGCCATATAGTAAAAATGTATTAAATCTTAGAAAATCTTCTTCTCTACTACCATATATATTTGTTAAAAACTAAATGCATGATTATGATGTCCATGAAGCCCTCTTCCTAAATTGTGAAATTCTTGACCCCTGGGTCAGGGGTTCAGGCTCAAGGGTGGGGCCAATATGGCCAAACAGTAAAAATGTATTAAATCTTAGAAAATCTTCTTCTCTACTCCCATATATATTTGTTAAAAACTAAATGCATGGTTATGATGTCCATGAAGCCCTCTACCTTAATTGTGAAATTCATGACCCCTGGGTCAGGGGTTCAGGCTCTAGGGTGGGGCCGATATGGCCATATAGTAAAAATGTATTAAATCTTAGAAAATCTTCTTCTCTATTATCATATATACTTGTTAAAAACTGAATGCATGATTATAATGTCCATGAAGCCCTCTACCTAAATTGTGAAATTCATGGCCCCTGGGTCAGGGGTTCAGGCTCTAGGGTGGGGCCGATATGGCCAAATAGTAAAAATGTATTAAATCTTAGAAAATCTTCTTCTCTACTCCCATATGTATTTGTTAAAAACTAAATGCATGGTTATGATGTCCATGAAGCCCTCTACCTTAATTGTGAAATTCATGACCCCTGGGTCAGGGGTTCAGGCTCTAGGGTGGGGCCGATATGGCCATATAGTAAAAATGTATTAAATCTTAGAAAATCTTCTTCTCTACTCCCATTTATATTTGTTAAAAACTAAATGCATGATTATGATGTCCATGAGGCTCTCTACTAAAATTGTGAAATTCATGACCCGTTGGTCAGGTGTTCATGCTCTAGGGTGGGGCCAATATGGCCATATAGTAAAAATGATTTAAATCTTTAAAAATCTTCTTCTCTACTCCCACACATGTGGGCAAAAAACTGAATACATGGTTATGATATCCACAATTTCCTTTACCTAAATGTGAAATTCATGGCCCCTGGGTCAGGGGTTCAGGACATGAGGGGGGGGGGGGGCAATATGGCAATAAAGTGTTAATGCATATAATGTTTAAAAATCTTCTTCTCTATTCTCACACATCTGTATAAAAAAAACGACTAATAATTATATGTACCAGGAAGTCCTCTACTGAAATTTTAATTTTCATGTCCCCTGGGGTATGGGTTTTGACTCTAGGGCAGGGCCAAAATGGATGTATAGATGTTAATGCATATAACGTTAAAAAATTATCTTCTTTACTCCCACACACCTAAAAGGAAAACTGAATTCATTATTTTGTAGACCAGATCTTTTAGTTTTTCACCAAAATTATAGGTTTCACAGTTCTTTTTGAATTAAATGTGGTTGTCATTACAAATTTAAATTTTTTCTACTCCAGTAAGAAACCTAATTAATTAGATGCATATATGAGACTCCATGACAAGTTTGTGTATTGGATATATGCTACTCAGGTGACCGTTAAGGCCAATCGGCCTCTTGTTTCAAAACTCATTTATGTATCCAATTCTTTTTTATTGCATTCTTTAGATATACTTATTTCAAATGTAGTAACAGAAAATGTGTTCAGTTATCCTTAATTCTCTAAAGTAGTACAAAACAATAAGTTAAAATTTACAAACGTGTGACGTTTTGACTCTTTTTTTAAGTATGGTTGGAACAGTTTATCTTGAATAACCCGTATTCCATAAAAATCTATCACTTTTTGTATTTTTCTTTCGCTATAGACCGCCCATGTTTAGATGATTTAAATGCTACTTCAAAGGAAGGAAAAATATATATTCACTATGTGTGTAAAGTCTCTGAAAATTTTCCTCTCAAGAGTATAAAATGGACAAAAAATAAATCGGAGCTCCAAGTGCCATGCAACAAATATCGCGGTGGAGGAGTAGCAGATAATTGTGTTGAAATTTTAATGCCAGATGAAGATGATAAAGGATTGTACACATGTACAGTTTTGAATGCTGTTGGACCCGATTCAAAAAAAGTAAAATTAGGTACGACATTATCCGCGAATTATACCCTTCATTTAATATTTATGAAATTTTAACATAAATCATTCTTTAAAAGAAATGTTAGTTAGATGAGTCATATTCTCTAAATACAGTGAATCTTTATAAATCTCTAATAAAATTGGAAACATTATGATAGTGCAACTGTTTAACCTTACTTAGAACCAGGCTTGGGGCGAATTAAATTGTAAAGCAATGCATTACATTACCATTACTTCATGAATTTGGGCATTAAATTACCATTACCATTACTTGATTTTCTTGAAGTAATGCATTACATTACCATTACATTAGTAAAGTAATGCATTACCATTACCATTACTTTGTTTTAAAAAAGTAAAGCTAATAAAGAGGTTTTGCAAATGTTTCAAATATAAAACACTCTTTATCAAATATACAGGTTCATGTTCAGTATCAGGTTCAAATTCAATGACTATATATACAAGAGTCATTCTTTATTTGCTCAATATATAATAATCTTGTGGCATTATGAACAACATTTTACATAAGTAAAACGATAGTTATAGACATTTGGGATGATACAATGTCAGATACTAGTATGATATAGAGACACAGAATTCGTGCATAATAGAAAACAGTTTAATGTTGCGGTTAATGAAAAGCTAATTTAGATATATTTCCCCAGATAACGCAAATCTTCATAATTTTGGACACTTAATTGTATTAATTTATAGACAGGGGTTTTTTCCCAATTATATTTCTTAATATATTTTAATTGGATTTCTTAATGCTGAGGACACTTTAAGACAAAAGATTACTGTTGCACTTTATGATCAAAGTTTCAAAACTGCATCCTATTAGTTTGAAAGTTTTCCCAGCTATACTAAATAAACATTCTACAGGTGCAGCGGAAGCTGGGAGTTGTTTGATAATTTATATCTTAAGATATATTCAGTGAAAAAATAGAAAAAATACATGAATCTTGTATTTTCTATCAGTCCAAACTAATGTACTTAATATACATGTACGAGAGAGAGAAAGAGATAAAAAGAGAGAGAGAGAGAGATTATTTTCAAATGGGTTATAATATTGGAAGTGATTTTGATATTCATCATGGATGGACAGTGCATTCATTTTGCCCTTAAAGGGACTTGGACACAATTTGAGATCAAAAATTTTATTTTTATTTTGTATGTATAAAATGGTTCATTGGTGCATTTTAAATGATTGACCAAAATAATGAATGTTAAAGTCAAGTTACAAGCGAGATACAGAGGTAAGAATTGGTTATGTAAACAAAGCTCGAGCCTTATAGTTGTTTACAAAAATGTAATGTAGAGAAATACCATTTCGTAGACAAAATTAAATGCAAAAAACAATTAAACTAATTCAATATCTTCATAAATACTATTTTCAACAAAGAAAAATACACTTGATTGAAACTTTCACCAATACAACACATTTGTAAAAAATTACATTTTCGAGCTTTGTTTACAAAACAAAGAATTATAAACTCTGTATCTTGCTTATAACTTGATATTTGGCTTTCAAATTTTGACATAGCATTGTAAACTTCTATATTTATCAGTATTAACATTGAAGATGGGAAAATAAAATTTGAAAATTTTAAGTCAAATTGTGTCCAAGTCCCTTTAAAGGTGCATGTCTGTCCCCTATTCTATTGGCATGACATAGGGAAGGGGATTAGGGTGTTAAGCACTTCTTATAACAATAGATTGTTTTGATACTTAGGTTATCCTGGGGGCATAGTGAGTTGTTGACACATCTTTATTGAAGTGTAAACTAATTGGAGTATATTGTTTAAATGATTTAAAACTATGAAAAACAACACTCATAAAAATGTTATTAAACTGTGTTGTTATTTCTAGTAATATGAACAATTTAAAAATGAAATTTTATAAAACTTTTTAAATACCGGTACAACTAAAACATTTTTATTTCAAGAATTATTTCTTTCTTCTTTATAATAAAGTTAACCGAACTCAATTTCAGTTATTCATTTATTCATCACATTTTTTAAAGTTAACATGCATAAATAAGCATAGTAATGCAACGTAATGCCATGTAATGCCAGCATTACACTAAATTTTGGAAAGTAATGAATTACATTACCATTACTTGTAATGCTAATTTTGTGGTATTACACATTACATATTGTACTAGCATTACTTTGAAAACATGTAACGCATTGCAATGCATTACCATTACATGTAGCATTACCCCAAGCCTGCCTAGAACCATATTTTTTCATCACATTGGTATTGATTCATATTACTAAGGTATTTAACGAGGAGCAGATGTGATGTTGAATTGAAATGACTGAAAGTTGAGTACTGATAACCCTTGAACATTATGTGTATGTACTTTTTAATAGACAAACCAAGTGCAGATATAGTATCAACATCGAATTCGAAGGTTGTTTGCGGATCAGATACTATATTCGACTGTACTGTCTCTGGATACCCTTCTCCTGATGTAGTGAAGTGGCAACATAGTCTTGACGGAACAGAATTTTTTGATATCAATACTGACATTAATATATATTTAAGAAGCAGTAGTGGTCTATCTTCACACTCTTTGCTTGTACGGAAAGCTAAATTGAATGAACAACGATATTACCGAGTTGTTGTGTCAAATAGCATTGGAAAATGCAATAGCAACAAACTCTTCCTACAAGTTACAGGAAGTATGTTTATTTATTTTTTTAAATGATGAGTTATCATTTTGAAGACTTCTAAATTAGAAGGCTTTTTTTAAAATAAAGTATTATGTTTCAAAATATGTTTTAGGTAAGCCAAATATATCTGAAGTGACGTGCTCTTTACATGGCAACTCAGTGAAACTGAAATGTGATGTATTCCTATATGACGAATCGCCTCCACTCAACAGTGTTTATTGGACAAAGGGCGGCAAACATATAGACATTGCAACAAACGATCGAAAATATGCGGGGGCGGACAAAAATGACCCGTCACTGACTATTTATAACGTGAATTGTGATGATGCTGGCGAGTACCAACTTATTGCTGTCAACCCCGTTGGTGAGACGTGGAGCAAAGTAATATTACTAGGTAACAATATATATAATGAATCCTCCAAATGCCTAAAAAAAAGCTACCATTGTGTTTGTATAATCCATTTAAACAGGAAATATCTCAAAAAACATTTTATCAAATATCATTTTTTTCCCGGAGGACTTTTGTGCAAACGGCAGTATGTAGAACAAAACTTTTTTTTTATTGTTTTCGAAAAAAATAGCTTAGATGCGTACAAGATCCATAATGCACGGAATATTAATGTTTTATACGTTTTGATTTCAAATACGTTTTGGCTTTATATATACATGTTTGTTTTCTTTTTTTTTCTTTATAAGAACGAATGGTTGCGCAAGTACAAATTACAGTAAATATAAATGAATCACTTGATACTTTGAGGGGTTTTATTTTTATTTCTTATTCAATAGTTACATTGAGGATTTAATATAAAGTTGATTTAAAAGAGAACAAATTACAATACTATACAAATTGTAAGATCTTAAGGAAGTGCGAATATTAACTTAGATCATCAGATTATACCAGTAAAAGTTAAAGTATGACTGGCAAATAATTCAACAAAAAAAAATGGGTTTTCTTTTGTGTGAGCAGCATACATAATCAATTTGTCAATCATGAATTGATTAACACTACATTTATGAAATACTTTTCTAAAGCTAAAAGATGAATATGGTATTTTTTAATAAATTATCAAAAATCCCAACAATAAGTTCCTATCTTGAAAACTGTACGAGGAGTACCTCCCTTGTTGATTTAGACCCGATGTTTTTACAATAAGATTATCATACGTAAAAGTTTGATTTAAAAAAAAGGAAATAATAAATAAAAAAAAGTTAAAGATAAAGAAATTATAAAAAAGGTTATTAAGGTCAAGATCTGGTAAATGAAAGATGCCTACAGGTTTATAAAATGTATGATATAGATTCTTTCAATGGTGCTTCAAAACAAAAGCTTTGTTTGATAGGGTGTACCGGGACTAAAATTCTTAGAAAACACAATAAAAATCAAGTTTTAAACTGTCATTTTCAATAAAATTTGAAGGAAATAAGGAACAAAAGGAGTTTTGTCCATTTTTGATTAATACAATATATCTAGAATGCCTTCAGTCTCTCCAGAACGGAATTAAACAAGTGTTCGACCTCCTTTTTAAATTGATGTCAAATTGAATATAATTATTGGGATTACTTTTCCCATGATTTAATAAAGAAGGTCAAGAAATTGGTTAATTTTCTACATGCATCCAAAACTTTTCCTTGCTTTTCCTTTCCGCGTCTGTCCAATGAGGATTATGGTCAATAACCAATACTGTCATGTCTTCCCATTTAAAAAGAAGAAGTTATTAGAGTAATTTATAGGTGATGTAGATCGGTGAATAAATTATTTAGTTACATGCACATGCTGGCAAGTATTTTTAGGTTTATTACATGTGTAACCTAATCGATGTAACCTAATTTTTTTAAAACTTTAATCAGCAAATTAGACAAGCTCTGCTCATCCAGTTTCTATGTACATGTATATATGTAATTGGTTTTTATGTTTCGTACCTCTTGTATAATCTATTTGGTTATGAGAGAATGAATGAATTGAATTTAATCTAAATCAGTGACAACGATATTTATATGTACATACATGCATACGGATGAAACAATGTCTTAACCAGCCTCGTTTTGGTTTATAGAAACTGCACGAAGTCTTTATTATCTACAACATTGCCATGATTTGACTAGGGTTATTAGTCAAATTGTCATTTTATCACATTAACGTGTTCAACGTTAATAACGTGTTAACGTATTATCAATTATATATTTTACATTTTCCCCAATTTAATATTATTTTACTAGGTGTTCCAGAGGTTCTTTTGAAGGAATGTATCAAAAAAGAGGATGGTAGCTTGTGGTTCATGATGGCAATAAAATCGGTACCAGTTCCGCATTCTGTAAAATGGAACATTAAAGAAAATAATACAGACACTTTTGAGCCAATTAATGTCAGTGCTGCAGAATATATAGGGACATCAAATACTTTCCCTCACCCTGTGTTGGTTATAAAACATAAAGAAAAACTGGATAACTGTATCTTCGAAATAGAGGTTAAAAATCGCATCGGAGAGGCAAAACGGATGATTTCAGGTAATACTGATTTTTTTTTGAATATACGTTTCATAATTGTTTACATTTTTACTGTACCGCAAGTGCCATACTATTACTGTTATATCGTATTAAAAATAGGCAATTTTCGGGAAGATACGTGTTTGCAACGTCTATCATTAGGGTCTTCCGTTTCCAACGGAAGACCCTCTTGTTATTCTACGGTTTCTTTTTAGGGTCTTCCGTTTCCAACGGAAGACCCTTTTGTTTTTCTTCGGATTCTTTTTCATTATTAGGGTCTTCCGTCTTCAGCGGAAGACCCTTCTATTATTCTATTGTTTCTTTTTCACTTTTCTTATTGTTATTATTCTTTTTTTTCAAGCTGATTTTGTGCAGACGATTTCTTGGAGATGGCTCCATCGATTTCATCCAAATTGTCAGCACTAACGCGTTTGTATCTGAAGTTTATAGGTTTTTTTCAATATTTGAAAATTCACTTCCGTTAGGAAGTTATCGTCGATAAACGATTTTTAAAAGCGAATTTTGTCTGCGACGTTTCTCAAAAATGAGTGAAGATATAGGGCTGACATTTTCAGAGACGATAGATCTACCGTTTTTCTGGTGCAACACACTCAAGAAAATTTCCGCCGTCACTTCCGGTCGTCATTGGAAGGAAATTCGAAAAATTGAATTTTTCGACTTTTTTATTTTTTAATATTTTTTTTTTTGAAACTTATACATCTTATAGTGACCATTTTACTGATTCATAATATGTAATTTGTTTTTAAATCGACCAAGGCATTCTCGAGAAATTAAGCGTCAAAGTCCTGAAGCGAGAGTCCGAGTAGCTCAGTCGTTATAGTCGTGGACATGGCCCAGGCGACCCGGGTTCAAGCCTCGAGTGCCGCAGAAATTTTTTCTCTTTTTTTCGCTTAGATCTTCGATTTTATCTTTGAATTGATAGGTTTAATTTTATCTATTCAAAAATTGGACGGAAGACCCACTCGTTGCTCGCAACGAGATCGAATCTAGTTATTATTCTTCCTCTGACTTTTTTTTGTGGCTTATATCTCAAAAACTATTCAACCGATTTCCACGAAATTTTCAGAACTTGTTTGGTATCGTAAATACTCGAGGTTATTTGAAAATTTGAACTTATGACGTCACTTCCGGTTTCAGAAATTGACGATTTTGTAAATTTTTAAGGGTCATTTTGTCCACGCATCTCCTCCGAAACTAATCAAGATAGAAGCTTGAAATTTTCAGGGATTGTAGATAAATGTATGTAGATGTACCCTATTGCCTTCACTTATGAAAATTGTGCAAGGCTTCGAAGCTCGCCCGAAACTGAAAATAAGCACCAAATTTTTCCACGAAATTTTAGAACATTTTCTGTAATATCTTTTGATGTATACATATTTTGTTAAATAATGTAATGCAAAAGATATTTATTTTTGCAAGACCTTTAATTTGATATCAAGGAAAAGGGGCTGGCCCCTCCAATTAGGGGCCAGGGGGGCTCTAAAGTCTTCTTACAATAACCTTTTACTAAACAATAATTTGTTATTAATCATAGAAGCAAAAATGTTGAATGTACATCTGTTTATCTATACAGTACCATAGCTAAGTCATATATTACGTAATTAGGGGTTTCAAGGGGCCAGAAGTTCAAAACTTTGATCATTTATATCGGAAAAAGGAGAAACAATTTGAAAAGCAATATAGAACAAAAGTTGCTCAAAATAATGTTCTGTACAATATGTCATCTTCAATTTTTTGTTGATGGCCCCATTAAGGAGTTTAAGGGTCGGCCCCTAAAACACATTTGTACAGATATCTCGAGAACGGTTGACACTTTGTGAACACTTGTTGAACAAAATATGTTTATATTTGCAATACCTTTAATTTGATTTCAAGAATAAGGGGCTGGCCCCTTAAATTAGGGGCCAAGAGGGCTCTTAATGCTTCTTACAATAACTCTTTACTAACAAAAGTTTGTTATTAATTATAGAAGCAAAATTATTCACTGTACAGCTGTTTATCTTTACAGTACCATACCTAAGTCATATTTTAGGTAATTAGGGGTTTCAAGGGGCCAGAAGTTCAAAACGTTGATCATTAATATCTGAAAAAGGAAAACTATTTTGAAAAGCAATGTAGAACACAAAAATGTTGAGAATAATGTTCTAAAGAATATGGCAACTAAATATTTGTTGTTGGTGACCCCGATAAGGAGTTCAAGGCTCGGCCCCTAAAACAAAGCTGTTTAGATATCTCGAAAACGTTTAACAATTCGTGAATACATGTGAACAGAATATGTTAACATTTGCAATACCTGTATTTTATATATAAAAAAAGGGCTGGCCCCTAAAATAAGGGGCTAAAAGGGCTGGTAAGTCTTTTGTGATAACTTTTTTGTAAGCGATAATTTGATATTTTTCATTAAGCAAAAACAAAAAACTTTTTAAGCTTAATCTAACGCTGAAATTCGTTTTAAAATCGGACCATGAACTACAGAGAAATTGGGGGTTAAAATTTGATTTTCCCGGAAATTTTGATTACGCGTTCTCGGTTTAAAAAATAGCGTAAAGTTAAATGTAAAATTAATTCGTACCAAAAATAATCCTGTCAAGTCGTACATGAACACATTCGGGTTTATTTTGTTAATACATTCTTGAAGTCCAAAAGGTCTTTGTTAAGTCGTACTTAAAATCATTTGGATTTTGTTAAGCCGTACCAAGAATTATTCGATTTTTTTCTTATTGTTTTAGTTACTCTTGTTATTGGCTTAAGAGCTCTGCTTCTTACAGGTACTTCTAGCTTTTCTCTCGACATTAACGGAAGACCCACTCGTTGCTTTGCAACGAGCTTTGCTCTAGTTCTTCATTAGGGTCTTCCGTTTCCAACGGAAGACCCTCTTGTTATTCTACGGTTTCTTTTTCTTTATTATTCTTTTTTTTCTTTTTCTGACTTTTTTGGAGCGCTATTTCTCAAAAACTGCACAACCGATATGCACACAATTTTCAGGACTGATAAAGCATGATCGGCGCTACATATTATTAAATTTTCAAATGATGACGTCACTTCCGGTTTCAGATATTGACGATTTTGTAAATTTTTAAGGGTCATTTTGTCCACGCATCTTCTCCAAAACTAATCAAGATAGAAGCTTGAAATTTTCAGGGATTGTAGATGAATTGTATGTAGATGTACCCCCATGCTTCCAATTGTGAAAATTGCTCAAGGCCTCAAAGCTCGCCTGAACCTGAAAATTAGCACCAAATTTTTTCACGAAATTTTTGCACATTTTCTATGATATCTTTTGATGTATAAATATTTTGTTAAAACATATACTGCAAAAGTTGTTTAATTTTGCAAGACCTTTAATTTGATATCAAGAAAAAGGGGCTGGCCCCTCAAATTAGGGGCCAAGATGGCTCTAAAGTAATCTTACAATAACTTTTTACTGAACAATATTTTGTTATTAATTATAGAAGCAAAAATGTTCACTGTACAGCTGTTTATCTATTCAGTACAATACCTTAGTCATATGTTACGTAATTGGGGGTTTCAAGGGGCCAGAAGTTGAAAAATTTGATCATTAATATCAGAAAAAGGAGAAATATTTTGAATAGCACTGTAGAACAAAAGTTGTTTAAAATAATGTTCTCAACAATACAAATACTAAAATTTTGTTGTTGGTGGCCCCGGAATGGAGTTTAAGGGTCGGCCCCTAAAACATATTTATACAGATATCTTGAGAAAGGTTAACAATTCCTAAACACTTGTTGAACAAAATATGTTTATATTTGCAAGACCTTTAATTTGATATCAAGAAAAAGGGGCTGGCCCCTCAAATTAGGGGCCAAGATGGCTCTAAAGTATTCTTACAATAAATCTTTACTGAACAATATTTTGTTATTAATTATAGAAGCAAAAATGCTCATTGTACAGCTGTTTATCTATACAGTACAATACCTTAGTCATATGTTACGTAATTAGGGGTTTCAAGGGGCCAGAAGTTGAAAAATTTGATCATTAATATCAGAAAAAGGAGAAATATTTTGAATAGCACTGTAGAACAAAAGTTGTTCAAAATAATGTTCTCAACAAAATGATACCAAAAATGTTGTTGTTAGTGGCCCCGATAAGGGGTTAAAAGATCAGCCCCTAAAACACAGTTGTTTAGATATCTCGATAAAGTTTTACAATTTGTGAACACTTGTAGAACAAAATATGTTTAAATTAGCGAGAACTTTTATTTGATATCAAGAAAAAGGGGCTGACCCCTCAAATTAGGGGCTTGAAAGGCTATTAAGTCTTTTTATAATAACTCTTTTCTCACCAATAATTTGATATTAATCATAAAGCAACAACGAAGTTTTTTTATGCTTAATTTTAAACTAAAATCCGTTTTAAAATCGGACGATGCATTACAATAATATTGGGATTTAAAAATTGAGTTTTCCGGAAATTTTGATTCCACGTTCTTGGTTAAGAAAATAGCGTTATGTTCAAAGTAAAATTAACTCGTACCAAAAATAATTGTTAAGTCGTACTTGAACACGTTCGGATTTTTTGGTTAAGTCGTTCTTGAAAACAGGAAGGTTTTTGTTAATTCGTACTTAAAATCATTCGGATTTTGTTATGTCGTATCAGGAATAATTCGATTTTTTCATATTTTCATTATCGTTACTCTTGTTATTGGTTTAAGAGCTCTGCTTCTTACAGGAACTTCCAGCTTTACTTCCGACATTAACGGAAGACCCACTCGTTGCTTTGCAACGAGCTTTGCTCTAGTTCTTATTATTCTTTTTTTTTCTTTTTCTGACTTTTTTGGAGCGTTATTTCTAAAAAACTACCCAATCAATTTGCACGAAATTTGTAGGAGTGATAGAACATCATCGTCGCTACATATCGTTAAATGTTTGCATGATGACGTCACTTCCGGTTTCAGATATAGATGATTTTGTGAATTTTTAAGGGTCAGTTTGTCCACGCATCTCCTCCGAAACTAATCAAGATAGAAGCTTGAAATTTTCAGGGATTGTAGATGAATGTATGTAGATGTACCCCCATGCTTCCAATGATGAAATCTTGTAAAGGCCTCGAAGCTCGCCTGAACCTGAAAATTAGCACCAAATTTTTCCACGAAATTTTTGCACAATTTCTGTGATATCTTTTGATGTATAAATATTTTGTTAAAACATGTAATGCAAAAGTTGTTTCAATTTTCACGAGCTTTCCTTTGATATCAAGAAAAAGGGGCTGACCCCTCAAATCAGGGGCCAAGGAGGCTCTAAAGTCTTCTTACAATAACTCTTTACTGAACAATAATATGTTATTAATTATCTAAGCAAAAATGTTCATTGTACAGCTGTTTATCTATACAGTACCATACCTAAGTCATATGTTACGTAATTAGGGGTTCCAAGGGGCCAGAAGTTCAAAACTTTGATCATTAATATCTGAAAAAGGAGAAATATTTTTAAAAGCAATGTAGATCAAAAGTTGCTTGAAATGGTGTTCTTGTCAATATGCTACCTTAGATGTTTTTGTTTATGACCCCATTTAGGAGTTAAAGGGTCGGCCCCTAAAACACATTCGTACAGATATCTCAAGAACGGTTAACATTTCATGAACACCTGTTGAACAAAATATGTTTTAATTTGCAAGACCTTAAATTTGATATCAAGAAAAAGGGCTGGCCTCTCAAATTAGGGGCCAAAAGGGCTATAATATCTTTTTACAATAACTCTTTACTGAACAATATTTTGTTATTTATTATAGAAGCAAAAATGTTCATTGTACAGATGTTCAACTATACAGTACCATACCTAAGTCATATATTACGTAATTAGGGGTTTCAAGGGGCCAGAACTCAAAACTATGATCATTAATATCTGAAAAAGGAGAAATATTTTAAAAAACAATGTAGAACAAAAGTTGTTCAAAATAATGTGCTAAACAATATTAAACCAAACATTGTGTTGTTAGTGGCCCCGGTAAGGGGTTAAAGGGTCGGCCCCTAAAACACATTTGTACATATATCTTGAGAACGGTTTACAATTCATGAACACTTGTAGAACAAAATATGTTTATATTAGCGAGACCTTTTATTTGATATCAAGAAAAAGGGGCTAGCCCGACAAATTAGGGGGTACAAGGGCTACTAAGTCTTTTTCTGATAACTCTTTTCTGACCAATAATTTGTTATTTATTATAAAGCAACAAAGCAGCTTTTATGAAGCTTAATTTAAAACTGAAATCCGTTTTAAAATTAGACGATGCATTACAGAGATATCGGGGTTTAAAAATTGATTTTTCCGGAAATTGTGTTACCGCGTCCTTGGTTTAAAAAATAGCGTAATGTTTATAGTAAAATTAACTCGTACCAAAATTAATTGTTAAGTCGTACTTAAACACATTCGGATTTTTTTGTTATGTCGTTCTTGAAATCAAAAAGGTTTTTGTTAAATCGTACTTCAAATCATTCGGGTTTGTTAAGTCGTACCAGGAATAATTAGATTTTTTTTCATCTTTTTATTTTAGTTACTCTTGTTATTGGTTTAAGAGCTCTGCTTCTTACAGGAACTTCCAGCTTTACTTCCGACATTAACGGAAGACCCACTCGTTGCTTTGCAACGAGCTTTGCTCTAGTTCTTTTTATTATTTTTTTCTGACTCCTTTTCGGCTTTATAACTCAAAAAGTTTCCAACCGATTTTCATAAAACTTTCAGAGATTATGTGCAATCATAATACCTCAATGTTTATGAAGTTTCTTTGAAAACATCACTTCCTTTTTAACGTTACGTCATTTTCAAAATTTTCAAAAAGTCATTTTGTCCGCGGCGTTTCTCAAAAACGCTTTAAGATAGAGGCTGAAAATTTTCAATGGTAATATTTTAATCGATTTACCTCTGTAATAAGGCTGGAAATGAAAATCCGTCACTTTCGGTCGAAACCGGAAGTGAAACAAATTTTTCGAAAAAATGAATTTTCTGATCAAATCAAAAATGAATACGCGTTTTGTAGAACTTATTAAGCTGAATCTAACACTGAAAGCCGTTTTAAAATCGGACTATGCATTACAGAGATATCGGGGTTTAAAAATTGATTTTTCCGGAAATTTTGATTCCGCGTCCTTGGTTTAAAAAATAGCGTAATGTTTATAGTAAAGTTTACTCGTACCAAAAATAATTGTTAAGTCGTACTTGAACACATTCGGATTTTTTTTGTTAAGTCGTTCTAAAAATCAAAAAAAGGTTTTGTTAATTCGTACTTAAAATCATTCGGAATTGTTAAGTCGTACCAGGAGTAATTCGATTTTTTCATCTTTTTATTTTAGTTACTCTTGTTATTAGTTTAAGAGCTCTGCTTTTTACAGGATCTTCTAGCTTTACTTCTGACATTAAAGGAAGACCCACTCGTTGCTTTGCAACGAGCTTTGCTCTAGTTATTTATATACTTTTTCTTTGTTTTTCTGACTCCTTCTCGGCTTTATAACTCAAAAAGTTTCCAACTGATTTCAATGAAACTTTCAGAGATAATGTGAAACTATTATCCCTCAAAGATGTTAAAGTTTTTTTTACAACGTCACTTCCGTTTTGACGTAACGTCATTTTTAAAATTTTCAAAAAGTCATTTTGTCCGCGGCCTTTCTCAAAAAAGTTTTAAGATAGAGGCTTAAAATTTTCAATGGTTATGATTTGGTCGATTTACCTCTGTAATAAGGCTGGAAATGAAAATCTGTCACTTCCGGTCGAAACTGACAGTGAAACAAATTTTTCGAAAAAATGAATTTTCTGTTCAAATCAAAAATGAATATGTGTTTTGTAGAGCTTATCAAACTGAATCTAAAAACTGAAAACCGTAATAAAATCGGACGATTCATTACAGAGATATCGGGGTTTAAAAATTGATTTTTCCGGAAATTTTGATTCCGCGTCCTTGGTTTAAAAAATAGCGTAATGTTCAAAGTAAAATTAACTCGTACCAAAAATAATTGTTAAGTCGTACTTGAACACATTCGGATTTTTTTTGGTTAAGTCGTTCTTAAAATCGAAAAGGTTTTTGTTAATATGTACTTAAAATCATTAGTATTTTGTGTACCAGGAGTATTCGATTTTTAAAATTTTTCTTATTTTAGTTACTTTAGTTATTGGTTTAAGAGCTCTGCTTCTTACAGGAACTTCCAGCTTTACTTCCGACATTAACGGAAGACCCACTCGTTGCTTTGCAACGAGCTTTGCTCTAGTTATTTGTATAATTTTAGGAGCACAAACAACAATACAAAAACAAACACATAAAAAGATATGTTTCAGCCAAAATTTGTTTTCAAATGCACGCAAATCATGGAACTAAACACATTTATTTATACAAAAACATATTTAACATGATTTTGCGAAAGTGTTATTTGGTAATTAAGAAATGAAGATAATATTTTTTTTCTATTGATCGACGTATCAAAGAAAAGAATGACCGGAAAACTTCATCAATGCGCGTATCGCATTGATGAAAAAGTTTTCCGGTCATTTTTTTTTTGATACGTCGATCAATAGAAAAATATTATCTTTATTTCTTATCATTTAATAAAACATTTTTAAATCATAAAATAAGAAGTGTCATTGATCAAAAATGTAAATAATGTAAATGAAGCGGCGCGTATGAATACAAAACAACAACAGCAACAATATTCAAAATGAATTCGCCTTCACCCGTTGCAGTGCTATTGAGCTGAATTTGATGAATTAAACACACATAGTGAGTTAAAATCTGAACCGGCTGAATTGAAAACGAAAGGAAAATACATGCGATAGCTTGTGATATTATTCACTGTGCAGAAAAAAACGTAATGAACTTAAGTTTTCATGTGAGATCGCTAAAATATGCAAATTGTCATAACCATCCAAGGAAAGGCGATCGTGGACGAAAATAGCTGATATGTCGAACAAGAATAGTATTTATAAGCGACTTTTGTAAACGTTGTGGTAACTAGATAGCCAGTGATGAACTGCAATGGCATATCTGCCGCTTACAATGCGTTGAAGGAGTTGATGCATTACTCATAGCTTTTCTTTACGACGCTTATTCTGGTGACCGATCATGTACGTGTGTAAATTTAAAAATTATCGTTACCAAATTTAAACAGCGGTGTTACCGTGAAAGTTTATAGGCCTATATGTTCGTTATACTATTCCTGGAAAAGGAACAGCCAGCCTCGTTGTAAATGTTGATTGATCTTAAGCAGACAAAATCGTAAGAGGACGCTTAATTTTGAAACAAATGTCGGAATCGAGATCATTTATCCCATTCTGTTTACTGGGGCTTTGTAATAAGCCCTTCCGGTTTATCACTCCCTTTCGATCCGCGTTGATCACGTGGGTTGTGATAGTATATAAGCGGCTACAACGGAGGTAGTAAGGCAGTTGCAGTCTGAAGGTAAAGGTGTTCACTTCGTAATAGATGATGCCAAACCCGTGGTATTAGGATAAGTCTTATGTGCCTAAATAAGGCTTTCGAGACTTGAGTTGTTATTATATTAGCTTGTGATAGCTGTTATGGTTAATAGAAAGCGCGTGCGCTCCATAATAGAGTGGGATAGTGTAAATATTATTGATTAAAATATTTGATTGAGAAATTTATAGTTTCTTTACATATTTCTTAAATTGCTCAGGCAGATCAGCCGAATACCTGAACCCAGAAACGTTACAATTTTCTATTTCGTGAATCAGATAATGTGTTTTGTTTATTTTTGAAGGTTACAACTTTCAAGTTTTTATATTCACAAGGTTGCATTTTGTTTGCTGACAATAAAACAGACACAACTTTACATTTTGTTGACAGTTTTTTATCTAGGAAATTCCTGTTCTATTAATAATGTTAGACCAGAACAGTTGAGAAAAGTAGATAAGAAATTTTTCAACCAATCAGAAGCGCCCATATCTCATCAAACGAATAAATATTAAATGATTCAATTTATCAGCATTTTCATCCAATGTTTTTTCTTTGATTAAGTTTAATGACATCTAAGCTGTATTTGTTTTTTCCACTATTGGGTTTTGATGCATGTACTTATTGGGAATGGGGGTGAGTGTTTATTATTCAATTATATTAAACGACACATTTTGGATGCACGATGAAAATCTCAAAATATATTGCTAGTTCTACTCCATTTTAGTACTTTTAGTTTTGATGTTTAAACGTAAGATGTTTAGCTGAACAACAAATACAATTACACTAATTATTGTTCATTTTTTATTCTTAGTCACATATAAGTGCTTCTTTACCAAGATCGACAGATAAAACCCCCGCCCGGAAAATAAAGAATGATAGAAGTTAATGAACCTTATACATGCATCATTAAAAAGTTGAAAAGTCAAACATTCAAAAATTTTCTTTTTATTTTTTTTAATAAAACGTCCAAAGGTCTCGAAACGGTCTAAACTAAACCAAAATTCCAGACATATTATAAATATTGAAAGAAAATACTTACGTTTACTTACTAATAAAATTAAACACATTAAATAGTTTATTTTATTTTGTTCAAATGATCACAATTACCAATTACAAAACTCAATCCTTAGTCATGTATATCAAAAGTTGATGTAAGTAATTTTCATAATTGTGTCTATTGCATTCAGTACCAAATATCATATCTTAAATGTTATTTTGAAAATCGAAATTGAACATGTACCCTGAGTGCACATTCACCATACGTTTCTGGTTTTGTTTTTAAAAAAATATTTACTAATTACAAATGATATTCCGACTCCAAACGTGTCCTGTATTGTTGTCTAACGTTCGACCTACTGAATTGTGTTGTTCAGCATTTCCACGTCCATTTCTGTCGGTCTTGGATTCTTTTTTCACTAACTCTTACTATACTTGTCCAAATATGTTCAATGTTGTTGGACTACTAATTCACAAAATGCATTTCTAAGCGATTTTGTTAATTTCATTTACTTAAAAAGCCGCTTAAGATTTGTTCAGAGGTCTTTACAAAACAATTTCCATTACCGCTGCGCCGCCTTGAATGCTGACGTCGTCATTTTATTACGAGTCAACAATTTGTCACAGAATGCGCCTTAAAATCTTTGTAATAGCCAAAACAAATTTTGGGTATATAATTGAATTATTAACAAATATAAAAGTAATTTTTATTTGAAGTTTTTCATTCAAAAAGTACTTTCATTTCATCATGTTGATTTTAACTCATTCTTTTATTTCACTTATTTAGTCTATAAAATTATTCAATTTCAAAACATTATTTAAATGCAAATAACTAAGACCCTTTGTGGCACAAGTTTGATCTTTTCTGGGTCTACGATTAACTGAATAACGCCACTTGTCTACGATATTATGGGACAACCATAGTGTATATATATATATATATATATATATATATATATATATATATATATATATATATATATATATATATATAGATAGATAAAAATTAAATAAGAAAACACGAAAAACGTTCAATATAGCTTAAGCGCTTTCATTTTAAAATCTTCAGAAGCTATATAATGGTAACATATGTTCAGAAGCTATATAATGGTAACATATGTTACCATTATATAGCTTCTGAAGATTTTAAAATGAAAGCGCTTAAGCTATATTGAACGTTTTTCGTGTTTTCTTATTTAATTTTCATCTATAACTCGCCGACCACTGTGGATTTTATTGTGTTTCAATATATATATATATATATATATATATATATATATATATATCTCAAAGCAGACTCGACAGTTATTGCAAATGTTTAACCCCGTTATGTTGTTTTTTTTTATTTTTATTTTTTTTTTAAACGAAAACTCCATATGTTTTTTAAAGGTGAACTTTTTCAAGAAGAATTAAAGAGAGAAAAGAAGACGCTCGGTAAGAATCATAGTAAACTGTTAGTATAGATTGTTACTACAGCCAAGTGATACTATTTTAAAATTATTTTGTTTTTTTCTAAGTTTTTTTTTTTTAATTGTAGTTAATACAATAATTCAGTTTGCAACTTTTATGTTTCTCGCACGTTGATTTTATAACATTGATATAATATGTCATTTATAGGAACGTTTTATGCTGAAGGTGGAATTAATATTCCGTTTAGCATTTGGCTCAGTGAATTGGCAAAGAAATTTCCTAAAGAAAAAACTGACTACCTTAAATTCCTCATTCATTGTAAGTTTTGTTTTGTTTTTTTGTTTTTGGTCTGAAATCAAAGAAAAAAAATGACTGAAATTCTTGTTTGTTTTGTACATGCAGTATCTTGCAAGATTGAAGACGTCACAAAACTAGATGAAGCAAAGACTGCACAAGATTGCTTCCTGATTCTTTTTAAAGAAAACATAATAAGTCGGTCTGACGTTATTACAATGCAGTTTCTACTTATAAGGACACAATGTGACGAACTAGAGAAGGAATGCATTGAATATGCTAAACAGCAAAATGCCATTCATTTTTATGAAAAGCCACCAGGTAATATACATGTATTGTACAATAAACTGATTCATTAACTTTTTCCACTATGATTGAGGTTAGCAAACTCGTTTCTCATATGTTTTGGTGTGAACAAAACTTTGTAGTTTTCATTATCAATAAGACAATATAATAGATTTCTTTTCTTGTGATAATTTTATAAAACCAACATCATATTAATAATTTTTTTCTCAGATCGAACCAAATTTAAAATTTAAATGCACCTTATAACTAAACGGAACCTTATATTTGTTTCGTTTTTACATTAACCTTACAATGGATCTTGGCAATCACAGGACGAAAAACCACCTTTAAGCAAGTCCTTAAAGGTGGCTTAAAGGTGACTTAAAGGAGCTTAAAGGCTATACCACCTTTAAGCCGCCTTTAAGTCACCTTTAAGCAAGTGCTTATAGGTCCTTAATGTCCAAACTTCTTTAAGCCACCTTTAAGCCACCTGTAAGCATCTTTAAGTGGCATTTACGCTCTCTTTACACTGCCTTTACACTGTCTTTAAGTTGCCTTTAAGTCAATATTGATCAAGCTGAACAATAAACACATATATTAAATGCAAAAGCTCTTTTATAGAGATGGAAGGGGGTCATCCGAGTGATAATATAATTTCCAAGGAAGGGGGGGGGGGGTGTTCCAGGCGGTTTTAATCGTCGCTCCATTAAACACAGATCGCTATCATCAGCACCGCTCCGATGGACACAGATTGCCGTTATAAAATTCTTTATAATTTTTTGGGGGTTTCAAAATTATTGTAGGGATGAGCGCAGTCTCTGTATCTTAATATGTGCATAAAACTAATTATAGTATGTTTGTTTCCTATTATAAATTAATCGGTGAAATATCTCTCTCTCTCTCTCTCTCTCTCTCTCTCTCTCTCTCTCTCAGTTCATCCGGTTATTAAACAAAATAGAGATAATGAACCAAAAATGCATGATTTAATTTGTTAATCGGTTTAAGGTTTGTATTTTTTTTTCAATTTTCATTATTTCTAACTCTAGATCTGCTAGATACATGTTAAAGATGAAAAGACTCTCAACTGCCTCTGTTATATCGGGCAGGATATTACTGCTTTGTTTGTCTAGACATAGTTTTGTTCGTTTGTGTATATCTAATTAGAGTCTATTGTTTGTACAACTTAAGAAAACCCCTGGAACTAACACAGAATATACAAGATATACACAACAGTTGTGTCGTGTGCCCAGGTGCATGTTTGTGTATATCTAATTAAAGTCTATTGTTTGTCCAACTTAAGAAAACCCCTGGAACTAACACAGAATATACAAGATATACACAACAGGTGTGTCGTGTGCCCAGGTGCACGTCAGGGTTTCTAAAGGCGTTGAATTTTAGTATGTACGAGTATACGATAAGTCTAGTGAATAAAAGTTAATTTACATTTGTAATTCATTTTCAAAGTATTATTTCCTAGCTCTGGGTTTCAAAGATGTTACGTCTACAAATTAACGATACATGTATGTAAGAGTAAAATATTGAGGCTAATTAATTAATGTACCGGTGATCATAAATAGGGGTTGATTATTTTAATATATGTATAAGGGTAAATATGTCAAATATACCCGGCCTGGCACATCATACAATTGTATGTACAAGTCATTTGCAATTTCCACATGCAGTAAATACGTCACCGGTAATTGGTAATTTTGTTTGTTATAGAATTGATAGTTTATAAATCATGTACATACAATTACATATAAATATTTAAACATATTGGAACGGCGCCGCGATCATGAAAACCTGGAAATTGCGGGAAATTGAACAAATACCCTAATAGTATCAATGCATTTAATAAAAGAAATGATTTCATTTTCTTTCTTACATTTTTATAGCTATAAATAAGATGAACGTATATCTACTCGGTTTAATTTTATTAACTACATGTCAGAAAGCCTACTATAGTGAACCTAACGGTTTCCATTTAGGTATAATATATTTTTGTTCACTGAAGACCAAGTTCCGTATTTCATTCTAAATACATGCATGCATGTAATTTATAAATTAGATATAATTGATTGTTACAAACTGAATGGTTTGTCAAAATCTTTTCAAGTAAACACATTCAATACAGTGATTCAATATCCACTGATATATAGGATATAAAAACGCTCGTATATATGTAAGTTGCCGTGGCGCAGAGGATGTGTGGTGATGCTAGTAAACAAAGGGTCCCGGGTTCAATTCTCGCAGTGGCCGTTTTTTTTTTTTTCTTTCATTTTTCTTTCTAGAACAAAAACCGTTTTAATACCTTTTCTTTCATAAAGTTAATACATTTTGTTGGAAATTAAGCACAACATTGAATTAAATTGTTTTTAATGGCTTAAAGGTGGCTTAAAGGTAGCTTAAAGGTGGCTTAAAGGTGGCTTAAAGAAGTTTGGACATTAAGGACCTATAAGTTGCCCTTAAAGGTGGCTTAAAGGTGACTTAAAGATAGTCTTTAAGCTGCCTTTAAGCCATCTTTACGCTTTCTTTAAGCCACCTTTAAGCAATACATATAGCTTAAAGGTAGCTTAAAGGTGGCTTAAAGATCGTCTTTAAGCTACCTTTAAACACCTTTAAGCTATCTTTAAGGAGGACTTAAAGATGGTCATTCATCCTGTGAATGACTAAAGTTAATAGCTATTATTGTATACTCATGGCCTTTTCCATCCAATGTAACGTAATTATTTTAGAGTGTGGTCAGATTTTTCGGATGACAACAGTATCGGTTTTTAAGTCCATATCTTCACTCTATAAAATTAATAACGTAGTTCACATTGAATAATTTATTTATTTAAGCTGCGCATACTTAACACGAGTTTTAAATAGTAACGGCATACAATTCATAACAAAAAGGATATTTTCTTTAATAAAAATGTAAAATAAACATGGTTTATAATAAAGAACTAGATAGGATATAGATCATGCTTTGCCCACTCTGCAGATCCATTTTTGTTCTACCATGAGAGGTATCGACCTAAGCACAATTATGAAAATACATTTTCCTTGGTTACACTCCGGTATAGATGTCCAACAACACATCAAATATGACACTGGCTTCAGTTTAAAATCGATGTAAGAAAACCATGCAATACAGTTCCTTACACTAAAACTTGCATTATCCGTATTATATTCAGTAATATAATAAGGCTAAAGATGTTCTTCAAAATGTTTCTCACTTTTTTTTAAAGTAATTTCATGGCAAAAATTAAATCCCTTAGCATCCTACAAAACATTTAGTAAAATTTCACTAATTTACCGAGTAATTTCTTACCAACACCAAATCAATCATCTAGTTATATGACTGTTTTAAGTTCCCGTTAAGTTGTATTTTTGTTTTACATAAAAACTTTCAAGACCTTGTCTATCAGTATTTTGATTATTATCGAGAAAATTGCTTGTTTCAAAGATTTGTTAAATCATGGTTTGAGCAATGACTACATTAATTGTCACTTTTTCTTACCAAGTATTATATAACCGATTTTCAACTGTAACGTTAACTAAGAATAAGCTTTATTACCACAAAGGAACTTTGAAAAAATAATATAAATAAAAAGTATACAATGCATTAGTTATCAACAACACTAATAAAAAGTTATGAATTATAAACTTTTTAAAGGATGATCTTAATAGTTTTTTAATGATTGACAGAAAATGGATATCGAAACGTTCGTTTCCACGTGGCAAGATATCTACAGCAATTTAGTACAGAAGACGAAACCAAAATTAGAAAAACCGTCTCTAGAATAGTTGGTTGTTCTAAAGAAGACGTCGAAGTTAATGGATATCTCTACTCGTCCAGTTTTTTTTTAGTCCTGTCTATTAAAGAAATTTACATTGAAAGACTTTTTGATATTAAGCAACATGACAAAGAGCAACTTGGCACACTAAGCATCGACTATTTCAAAGATGACTTCAAAATTGTGCAATTGGAGCACACAGCAGGTAGATGTAATTTATTCGTTTTCTTTAGTTAAGAGCTTTAACAGTTTTGTCTTAGTCTTGGTCAGAATCAATACGAAAATAATAGTTATGAAACTCAAAATGATATTGAATTACAACAAAATAGAACGAAAGAAAAAACACTTTCACAAGTGTTAAGGTTAAATATTATTTATTGACAAGAAGTTAAGGAAAAAGACAAGGTTATGATTGAACCATTAAAAAGCATCACTAAATCATCTAAAGAATACTGCATCGGTGACAATGGTCAGGATAAATTAAAACAAGCTGGTGAGTGTATTTCTATCATTATCATTGTTTCAAACTAAAGAGATCAATATTGTATTTAAATTGATATATGTTAATATTCAATTATTCGACATACACGACTGTATTGATCATTTGTAATAGATATATGAATTGGAGTGATATGGAAAGTATTTGCTTAACACAATATCATATGAACACTATAAATATTCATAAAATAATAGTTTATGTTGTATGAGGAATGACTCATAAAAACGGTTGGAACAATTTGTTTTTTAAAGCGTAAACTCAATTGTAATTTAACAAGGGTACCGCCAAGCGTAGCACTCCCTCGCAAAATGAAAATACTGTGTGGGGAAATGCATTTTTCAGAATAAAACATGTAATTGAATAGACCAAATATTTAACTTGTTAAAAACCATTTTAAGAAAAATATTTCGTTTATTCCTATCCCCATGCATGCTCCGTGTGTATCCATGAGGGTGGGTGCATTTACGTGGTTGTACAATCGCTCCCATTACGATGGAAAACACACCACAAACGTGTAAAACTTTAATGATATTGTTTATTAATTTTCTTTATCCAGGGACATACATTACGCATGTATACAATTAGTGTAGGCAAATTAAAGTTTCATATTGAAAAGGAAACGTAGCTAGGATCTGGCGATTTATAGTATGCTCTGTGAGAAAATTCGAGTTAACGTCATAATTTCAGCCCCAATATTTTAGAAAGAGTAACATATCTTCAGCGATTAACATGTCTAAGTAATTCGTTAATATAGCGTTAAATAAATTCGGTTCAGACGGCTGCTTGTTTCGATAAAATTAGAGTGAACTTTATCTCATGCTTGCGTCCGTTTCTCACTTTAAAGATCCTTTCAACTTCCCATTCTCAGAAATGTTTGCTTGTTACCTTTACAAAGCTTACATCCAACAACATACCAAGTTGATGATTTAAAATGTTTACTCAGGGATTTGCTTGTGGGGTCAACTGTATATATATGGAATGACGTTTAAAGGAGACCCGTTTGTAAGCTTACCCTCTGGGTTCAATTTGGGTTTACTTGGGGTTTATTCTTGGTCAGTTCTACTAAAACAGTAACCCCGAAAGCAAACCCAAGTTTAGTCTTGGTTTACTTTTTTTTAGGTTGGATCTAATCTGTACTGTATCTCCTATTCAGTTAAAGAATGCATTGCTGAATATATATATATATATATATATATATATATATATATATATATATATATATATATATATATATATATTTATTTATTTATTTAATTTTAATAGGTCCAAAGTTATTTCGACAAAACACATCTTTATCAAAATATGTATCGATTCGAGGGACCACGAATTTCGCCCGCTTAGCCATGATTATATTCGGTCCTTGCACTGATGTGCTGCGTGACGTGCTAAGGAAAGAGATTCAGCCCGCAGACTTGTCCAAGATAGTAAAATTATTTATTTTCAATTACCCAAAAAACAAGAAACCACCTATCAACACACAACAAGAGCAGCTAGTTTATACTGGTGATTATTCACAGTTTGACATCACATTGTTATACATGCTATTACGTTATGTATCTGGAATCCCACCACATTCTACAAAATGGGGAAATGCACCAAATCCAAGAGAGATCAGTGTATCAGCAAACATTGAACGTATTCGTGAAATAAAAAACAAATACTACGTCCATGCAACGAATTGTTCTCTTTCAGACTTTGATTTTAAACAAATATTTACAACAATTCATCAAATTGTGAAAAAACTTGAGGAGTACTTAGGAACCTCAACAATTCATCAAAACGAACTGTCCAATCTTAGATGTTGTTCATTGAACCCAGGTATTGAAAAATCATACATCGAAAGATTACTGGCAGTTGACAGACTTCAAGGTTTGTAAAATTCATGTAATGAACATCTCAAAACATCGCATCCTATTTTTAAGCTCTTTTATTAATTTTTTTTTCAAAGTGCGTTAAATTTTGGATAAAAATTAACGCACTTTGAAATTTTTTTTCGAAGTGCGTTAAGTTTTGGTCCAAATCAACGAACTTTGAGATATTTTTTCAGAGTGCAGTATAAGTGTAGACCAATATTTTTTTTATTACATCATGGTACTTGACGCACTCTGAAGAAATATTTTTTTTAAACATTTAGATGCATAGTTGTGTTTCTATATAAAATATTGATTGATTTTTCGTTTTCATTGAACCGATACTGCGATCCGTTCTTTCAGCAAGGGAGATAATAGCATCAGATGGTATTGACAAGGACGTTTCTCATGCGCTGACCTATACTGGATGAGCTCTATAAGAGATCAGATACAAATGTAGATATTTATGGAACAATTCTTTAAAGGGGATTATCGCACCTGCGTGGACATTGAAAAGAAAAACAAAATAGATTCAATAGGGCAAAAATACAGTTCATATGTGTTCCCTTTTGCAACTGTTCGGGTTATAAAGCGATGATTGTTCAAATGAATTTAACACCACATAAAAATATAAACAATGAATTTTAGATTAATTTTTTTAAGTAAGCTAGGCATGTATTAATAAACGTTAAAACGTTGTTCTTACCCAGTTTATGATGTCTAAATACAAGGTCGCTAGCTCTTGAATTCAATTCAGTCGTTAGCTAAACATCAGTTCTTATGTTGAGTAAAGAAAATCTTTTATCATCAAATTATGAAAACAAAATTATTAAAAAAAGATACTTAAGGGGGCTGGATCCTGATATTAAAAGTCTCTAACTTTTCACAAATCAAGTTTTATTATCTTTATATAACAGTTTACTGTAAATTCATGATATTTTGAGACGATGTATATGTGTTAGATTTTGCATGACAATGCTTCAAAGAGGACAGTGGTTCATATTATGTGATTTCTTAGTTCTCACAGCATGATAGGTAACCTCTTTTTTTCAATGGATAAAAAATAAACAGAACAACTAAATATTTGAATGACATCATGAATATTGTATCACAAAATGGCATTGGTTGATAAATCCTGCTGTTTGATAAGTTTCCACTTTAAAAAAAATAAATAAATAAAACATAGTAACCCTCCCTAATTTTTTAATTTCCTCAATTTTAGTGGATTATTGTACCATTAAATTTTTTAATAAAAAGTCTCTAACTTTTTAAGATATACTGCACATAGAGAGGTCACTTATAACTCTATAAAATGAGATAAAAGAAAATGTGGGTCTATGGTCATTTAAAAAAGATAATCCAAATTTTCTCTATTTAACTCGAATTTTCTCTGACTTTTTTCCTTCTAAGTAGGAAAGAGACTGAAAAAGTTATTTTTCTCAGTATTCATTTGGTTTTGCATAAAATGAACAATAGCAACAATGATATTTATCAAAAAAAATTAAAAAAACGCAAAATTTTGTACTTAATTATACTGTTTTTCACGAAATTAACTTGAATTTCCTCTGTTTCGCATAAGTGTCGAATTTTCTAAATATATTAACCAAACATTCTTCTTTTCAGCAATTGACATGACAGCTTATTCAATTTCTAACAACAATAATATTCAATATGCATGCATCATACATTATATTATCATACTGTCATATAATTTCAAGGCATCATACAGTGTAGCAACAAAATGTTCTTCTCTACATATTGAAGGAATTTTAAAATCACATCATTGATCACAGAAAGATTGAAATTAACTTAATTCAAAATACACACATGTAAAAAAATATATTGAGAGTAGAAATCGATCATTAAGCCCAAATTAACATGTATACAAAATATCAAATGCAAATGTGAGAGAAATCCATCTAAAATTGAAGCTTTTTATCAAATACAAATGTAGATTTCATTAGTCTTGTTTCAATATATTTGTAACAAAAAAACTTGATCACACCATACTGTAACAGTAGAAATCATCTTTGACAAAAAAATAAATAAATAATGTACAAAGCTTGATTTTTTAAGCATTACATGTTTAACTTTCCCTCAAGGATGCAAAATATTCAACAATTTTGCCTGTGACCTTTCTTGACTTGGATACTCGGACAGACTTTCCACACTGTTCACTAAACAAAGAATAAATTCCCTCAACAGGGTCTCTAGAGTAAGCAAGTTCAAGATGTTTCAACTGTAATCCACTACCTGCAATTTTTTTTGCAATTGGACAGCTTATTATTTTCTGACCAATTAAAGGCTGTAAAGATGGCAAGTTGGATTGCACAACATTTGAATATCTGTAAAAGTCTACAGCACTTACAGAAGTTAACAATGCTGTCCTGGCGTTTACATTTTCTAAACCAATATTCAGAAAGTTTATCAAGGACTGGAGAGAAAGGACATCACTTAAAGCATCATGGGCATCATAATCTATACCTGCAAGATTTTTACATAAATATTCTTGTCTGTATGATGAAAGACCTGGTCTCTCAATTCTGAAAAACTTCAAGGTGTCTAAAAACCCATCAACAATATTGGTAAAAGATTCCAACTTTTTACATCTATCTAATGCATACATAAGAATGGGAGAATCAAAAGACTCCACATTGTGTCCAACTAGAATTATTTTCTTCTGAAAGGTTTGGCAGAAATCTAAAAGCATATCAACTGCAGTTGATATGGACTTTGAATCGACTCTTTTGCCATGATGGTACATGATTCCATTTCTAACAGAGATGCCAGTGACACTCGCAGACTGAGAGCTAATGGCAATTCTTGGAAAAACATAACAACTGAAATGTAACTCTCCAGCTGCAGCAGCTATTTGGGTAATGTGGGAAGTCCTTGCTGTAAAAGATTAAAGGTCTTATATAACATTTAAATTGTCACAACTGTGCCATATTCTAGAGTGGACTCATTAAGATACACATTTATATTCATGGACAAAGATGTACTTGTTATTATAAAACATACCTAATCCAGTTGTTTCCAAATCAAAGTAAACTGGAACATGTTCTGATGAAATATTTACTGGCACTCTGACTGGGGAGGGACAGGGAGGAGGAATAAATGTAAGATCTGCTTCCTCTCCACACACATCAACCTCTGGGGAATATGTCTTTCCCTCTCTAGTTTCCTGACAAGAGCTCTTCTGCAACCTTTTTATAGAGAGTACATTTCATAAGTTTCATTCCATATATGATCTGTATTAAATGATTTTACGTGTACAGATAAACTATTCAGAAAACCACTTAGGCAAAAAATAATCAAAATACCTTTTAGCTTTTAGTTCTAGTCTTCTCCTTTTGGCAGCTCTTGTTGTGTTCAATGCTTTTCTCTTCCTATGTTGAAGATCTCTCAAGACTGCCAACCGTTGGGTGTAGGAACCTGGGGATAAACCTATTCTGGCATTTACCTGGAAACAGTATTTAAAAATAGCTTATGGTACAAAAATTACATGAGTTATAAAGGTTATGACAACAAATTGGGTTGGTGTGATTTTTTGTGTATAATGACAATCAATAAACCAATCAATCAGTCTATATCTACCGATATCTATCTATCTATCTATCTATCTATCTATCTATCTATCTATCTATCTATCTATCTATCTATCTATCTATGATATCTATCTATATTTATATATATATATCTATCTATGATATCTATCTATGATATCTATCTATCTATCTATCTATCTATCTATCTATCTTGGAAACATAAGTGTTTCCATCTATTTTTATTTCTATCTACCTTGGAAACATAAGTGTGACCAATATTTTTCTGGGCTACAGCGGCTGAAACTCTATAGTTGAGACTGGCAGATCCACTAAAATGCAACCTTTTAGGAGCTTTAGATGCTATAGAGTTGTTAATGCTTTCATTGGCCTGTGTTGAACCTAGTTCAGCTATCTTCTTCGAATGGCTTTTGTACTTCTTGAAGATACCAGCGAGAGCTTCCTGTAGATTTTTGTCTGTTAGGCATTGGCCAAATGGAAGATGTTTGTACTGCTTATGGGGATCTTCTTTATGTGTACACCAGTCCGAACAAGAAGAATGGTCTCCGAACGGATGTTTCCACATTGCATCCAAACCAACTTCAACTCCAGCAGGATTGTGTTTGTTCTGAGCAACCATATATGCCCAACATTTTTGAATGTACCTGTAAATTTGCAAATATTAGTTTAAATGTACAGTGAGGCCATGTTTTTGACATTACAAAATTCATTGTTACATGATCATATTATTTGTTGAGCCCTTTTGGCTTCACAGGATTTGTTTACATGACCAACCAAGTTTATATCCCAATGATAATCTCACCCGCTTAATGCATAACAATTGTAAACATAAAAACAACATTATATTAATGATCCTGAATGGTTGGCCATTCTCAAAGGTAAATATAAGTAATAATCAGCAATGTTAAAAAGTTCACCCTGATATGAACTTCGTTGGCACATGATCAAATCTGAGAAGCCCTGACCAACCAAGTTCATTTCCCAGTGAACTTTTTAAAATGCTGTTTATTTCTTAAGTAACTAGCATATTTAGTTTTGTGTTTTATCAAAATTTCTTTATGATATGATGTTTTTTTTCAAATTTATAAAATAAGGGGGCAGAAATAAGACCTTATTGCATATAGTTCTTTGGGAAAGAAAATTGTATATAATATGAGGACTAGTTACTCTTACATGTATGAATGTAATTATTGTCTAGAAAAACTCACAGTACTGAAACCTCACCTGATTACCCTAACTGATAAAGATGGGTAGGTTTGTTTCAGGACATAGAGGCTGTTTGACAGATTCTTTTTCAAATGGTTTTTGTCAGACCTCTTCTTAATATTTGGGTCAACAGTCTGGTGTAGTTTAGATATGGTTGTGGCATCGTCATCTCCGACAATGGCTGCTGTACGTATTCCAGCTAGCTTCTTTTCCTTAACCATTTCCACTACCATATCCTGTTCCATAGCTTTCGCACTTCCTATTAAAAACACAAGGTTAAATTTATTTCGAAATAACTTGATATACCGGTATACATATTACAATGCATCTTGATTTGAACTACATCTTTGACCCCAATATCGCCTTGATTCTTTATTCAATTCTGATAATTATCTTCCACTTGAAGAAGGCCTCATCCTAATTTCATACTAACAAATTTGAAAGCTCTCTACATACAATCTGATTAAAATCAGCTGTTCTGATACGCTACCAGCGGTAGCGTATCAGAGCAGCTGATTTTAATCACATATTGATTTTTATATGCAAATTTTGGTAGATTTAGTTTAAATTCAACAAGTTGTTCTGGAGAAGAAATAAAAATAATATATAAAAGAATTTTCAGATGGACAGACAAACATGTGGATGTTGATCAAGGGGTTATCAGAAAATCTTATGTGATTTAATTCTGTTCCTCCACCTGTAAACATATTTACCATTCCAGTTCTGTTTACAGTCATGTGGCTGAGGATTAGTCCCTGTCTTAGATGCATGACTGCACACACGGCAGGATTTGGTCCGAACACTGTATCCGACCACCTTTCCTGTTCTAGTACCAATCATGGTTGCATGCCCTAAAATTAAAAAGTTAAAGTTAAATATCAATATAACCAAGATTTTTTAACTTTCTAAACCTTTTCAAAGTTCATTTACAGCTAGGACAGACAGATATGGTAATTATATGTGAAAATGTTTTAAATAAATTACATGTTGCTTTCCTTAAACACAAATATACATGAATCACAGAATGTATTATACAGGACAAAATGAGTATTATATATCTAGTGTCATGTTTCATCAATTTCTAAAATATTTACAAATGTCCTGAATTTTATAGCATTAAAATTGATGCTCCATGATTTTACCTGACATGCTATCATAGGCTTTCCCACTTCCCCTTTTTTGCCATCCAGCATCGACAGAGACACAAATATCCTTAGAGCCAGTTTCTCTGAAAATTTATAGTTTATATTCAGATAAAAATCAATACCAGGATGCATATATAATGCAAGGGATGTTAAAGGCATAATGACCCATTCTTAAAAAAAAATTAATAGTATAGTAAATATTCTATTGTATAATAATTTAATTCTGGTTGTAACGCGGCATTTGATTGGATAGAAAAAATTCAAACGTAAAGTCAGGCAGATTAATACATTTCTGATGTTAGTCTTACTGTGAGGTACGGAACATTCTTTATACAATATAGAATAATTTTTTAGCCAATTAGAAAGCATGTTACAACCAGAATTAGATTATATATGAATAAACCATATAATCCAAGAGGATAAAACTAACTAAAATAGTGTAATGTTAGATAAAATATTTACTTCTCAGTTGCGTTACATTCCTCCTCGAGACACTCTAAAACAGAACTGTTTGCCACCACTTCCACTGCCTGTCCAACCTCGGTTTGTCGCTTACTGACGAGTTTATGTTGAACTTGGGGAATATTCAAAGCTGCTAAAATGCTATTCATTTGGGATACTCCCACACCAGCATGTATCAAAGCTGTAAATGCATTAAAAAACAAACTATGCAGTGCCCTTTGTCTGAGAGAGAGAGAGAGAGAGAGAGAGAGAGAGAGAGAGTTTTTACAAAATATATTTATATTTCAGTAAAGTAAATTATTTATGTTAATATTTCTTAAATTAGAAAACTAAAAATGTAACCTACCGTTAGCTAGTTTAGTGTTTACATCCCATATATGGGTTTTTC
Organism: Magallana gigas; assembly: GCF_902806645.1. Lineage (NCBI taxonomy): Eukaryota > Metazoa > Mollusca > Bivalvia > Ostreida > Ostreidae > Magallana > Magallana gigas. Next base: position 37,550,030 of record NC_047560.1, on the reverse strand, counting down.
CATGTTGTTTCCCTGTGGGAACATTGTTTACGAACCTGCAGTTTGTATTGCTACATGGGACCTGTAAAAAAAACCCTAACATATCATAATCATCAATATACTCAAATTTATTTATTTTTCTTATCCTTATTTATTTATTTAACGTTATATCATAGTTATAAAATACATGTACATGTAGCCTACCTTTAAAATGGCAGCAAGACCGTACGTTCTTATTGAGGTGGCATGTGACAGTTGGAGGGGGTTTGTGCAGTTTTTGCAGGACGCCAACGCGTTTGCAAGAACCCCAAGCTCAACGACGCGTCTTCCACTGTCCCATGGCATGCTTGAATGTTTTGATTCACAGTCATCACTGTCGTCTGTGTCGGCTTTGACATCGTCAACTTCTTCGTCTGCGACGATGTTGTTTAGGTCCGGAAGATTTAGAGACAGGGATGATGTAGCGTTACATGTACCTGCATTAGCATAATTATGCTCTTCCGATATCTGGGCCGATTGTTTCTTAATCACCCATCTAGCTTTTGTTGCACTAACAACGTTCTTTTCTCGTTTTTTCCTTTTCGATGATGTAAACACCATTGTTTGTTTACATTCGAAGCATACGACACTGTAGACTGGTTCGCTGTCACTGATGTCGTAAAATTTTACGAACATTCAATATGAAGTAGTATTGATTAAATAACATCTATTAAGCATTATTTGTTTTTAATTACTTTAGTTTATGATTATCTTTTGAAGAATAGTTGTTAATTGCATCAATTTCATATTGCAAAATTCTACAACGTATGACCCGTTTTTCGGTAGTTCGAGTTGCGCGGCAAACTCAAATTTAGCAGGATCGAACCTCTTTAAAAGAATTTATTCATGTTTGAAATTTTATTGTTTTTCAAAAAAAAAGTATTTTTATACACAAAAAAATAATTTACGAAAAAGATACTTTATTGACATTTATATGTCGATGTTTACCGCTTTATAAAAATCGCATGCCTATACTTAAATACTAAGTCATGCGTCACAGTAGGTAAATGGCAAATATCCATCCCTAAGCCTAGGAATTATTTTACTACCAATTTTATCCGAGGTAAAAATGTCATTTTTTTTCAAAGTGCGTTTATATCGTTGATATTTACGCACTTTGGATTTTTTTTAAATTTTTTAAAAGTGCGTTAAGATTGTCCCACATTTTATTTACTTTGAATTTTTTTTTCAAAGTGCGTTGTAACATAGCGTTATTTTCCCCTATTCAAACATAATTGTGACGTCAGAGTTCACGTCGGTTTTGTTTTGCCTCGCTCTTTAAGGTGGCTCTATACACCCACAGTTTATTCCAATTTTCAATAGAAGACCACAAAACATATACTTATCAAATATTAAAATGACGATAGGGATACTATAGGTATTTTAAAAGAATTTTTTGATGTTTTTCGTGTTTTTGTAAAATATTTTTTTAAAAGACAGCTATCGACAAATTGAGAGAAATTATTTTGTCATATGATGGATATTTCCTTCGGACACATAAAAAAAATAACACTTCTTAACATTCAAAAATGTTATAATTGCAATTTTTTTTAGTATTTCCCCAAAACATAATTTTTCATATTTTCTTACTCTGTTACAAATCATCTGAAAAAGTTGCTTGATGTTATAAGAAAATGTATTTTGATAAATGTGACATAAAATATTGAATGAAAACCTTTGCAAATAAACACAAAAAATATTTTAAGTTTTATTTGGTATGAAAGTTCCTCATGACAGGGTTATCGTTCCAAACACCTTGGGGACGTTTCATTTCTGAGTTGAAGAAAATTTCCTAAATATAATGTTGGAATGATAAATACATACATATTTCATTATAGACTTTGCCCTGTATAAGTGAATATATTCGCATTAATGCAAAACTAAGTCAAATAAATTAAAGGGGAACATTTACTAGGCTAATAGGATTTATGTATCCAAACCTGAGAGAAATTCAACGCAACCCTCTCATCCCCGTTAGGTGTCGATATTAATGTGCATTGAAGTATATTATAATTCTAATATTTTCACCTGTTTAGAATTTTCTTTCACGGTATTCAACCAAAAAATACGTTTTAGAAATTTTTGGAAAGTTAAAAAAAATATTTTTCTCAACGGGAATCGAATTCATGACCTACTGGTTTGTAGTGAACCCACTAACCTACTGCGCTACGGCGTAACATATCGATGATGCTAAAGAAACTCTTTAAAAATTGATACTTGATTTCATTGTTTATTTCGATAAATAATACCATACAATGTGAAGATGTCACATACCACATTACTTGTAAGTAATGAATTTTCCAATTATCAAATTAAATCTATCCATTAAACAAATTTTTCAAAATAGCGGTTCCCATACAGTTCACCTCAGTTTAAATCAGCCAGTGCCGGAAATGCATGTTTCCAGATTTACTTTTTTGCGTACTGCGTCATCAAAAAGTGGTGTATAGAGCCACCTTAAAAACTGTCCTGATTATTAGAACTAGGCATTTTTTTTAACCTAAAAGGCATGACGTTCTCGCAGTTATACATTTTATCTGGTTCTCAAAAGTTTTACTTTGATTTTCGCGATAGTATGAGAACCCTATTTCTAATGCTTGGTATAGCATACTGTCGCCTAAAAGTTCTGACAGATCAATGTGCAAGAAAACCATTGTGACGTCATTCGATTGTATTGTTAAAGGGCGATAACTCACGTAATGGAATGTATATATCCGCGTACGTTATGTTAGCAGTATATATTAAACATAGTTAGGAACTGTTTTTATTTTCAAATGTACAAAACTAGACCGTTTAAAAAGCATTACAATTTCGATGACCCGTTGTATTTTTTTGATGTTGGGTTATTTTCAATATCGCATGAAATATGTCGGTTAAGTAGCTCTTTTGTTTCTGTTTCGGCAGTCAAGATTGTTTACAGACGGCAAATGACAAATGAGAAAATGAGATATTACAAATCTTGATAATTAATTTCCGAAGTATTGTAAATAATCATCAGTTACACTCTTTATTAATAAGCAGAAGAAGAAGGGAATCTTTACGCCTACCGGCCAGGTAAAGTGGTCATTAAAATAAATATGACGAGAAATACCTTGTTCAAAGCCACCATTAGGCCATTAATAGTAGATATAATGAAACATTAAAAATAGTAATATTTTACTTTTATTATTATCAATCAATCATTTTTTTTTTCATGTTCATGTATAATACATATTATTGATTATTTAAGCATTATTTGTTGAATGTGAACATATGCATTGATTAAGTAGCTAGTATAAGGTAGTTTTAAATTGATATAATGAGCTATGCTTATTATCCTTTTTTATCATTAATTTTAGAGAGAATAGATATGTTGGAAAAAACAAAAGTGCCTTTACATGTGATAGGTAAGTTATGTTATCGTTACATTAAATTACAGTAAATCCAGGTGAAAAATACCATACACATATATAGTGACTTTTAGGCCAGCTGAATTATTCAGGTGACCTATTGCAATAGGTATTAGTCTAGTCGTGTCCGTGGTCATGTGTTAAACATTTGAAATTCTTTATAGTTCCTTCTAAATATCTGAAAGAAAAAACTAGAAACATGGTTGTGTAGATTATGAAGCTGTACTCCAAATATGTAAATTTCAGGGTAGGGACTTCATTGTGGTTGTGCAGACGGTTGATAAATATTTTTGTCTGTTGAGTAAATACTTACTGCATATATAGGGAAAAAAAGATAACTGTTTATATAATGTCAAAATGTAGTTTATGAGTTTGGATCAAATATTTTGTGCTCACTTCGTTATTACTTCACAATTTATTTAAGTCATCTTTTCCTATACGTTTTAGGGTTTGTGTTGAAAATAAAATATTGACATTATTAACATGATAGTTACATTCACCTTCTTTCCTCCTATTAAAATGCATTGATAGATTTGAGTGATATTTAAGCATAACACAGAAGACCCAATCACCAAATCTGGTGCGTATGAATACATTCAGTCTTCCTTCTGAGCATGACCGACTCTCCTCCCGACTTCAAACCGGATCACGACCTGATATTATACTTGGGCTGATAAATATTTCATGGATGTAAATATTTTTTAAAGATATAAATGAATTCAATTGATTAATTTCTTAGAATACCGAAAATAAATTTGGTATACTAAATACCAGATAAATAAAATTGTGTTTTTAGAATTAAAAACGCTGTGCACTATATTTGTCAGCATAATTCAGCTGTTCCAATGGCTCTTCCGTTAATTGTGCATTACTTGTTGAGTAATGTCGAGATTTTTAAAAATAAATCATATTTGCAGAAAGAGAAAACATGTTAAAAAACGTAAATATAACGCGCGCTAGCGCGTTATGAAAATTTGTTTGCACACACCGTTGCAGTTATGATACCACATCTTTCAAAAAATAATGATTCAATGCTTAAAAATAATGTTTACAGTATTCCTGATACATTTTTTAACCATCCATTATGCACCGATTAAAGATGAACTAAAGGCACCCCTGATACAGCCAATTCTTCGGACAAATTCGTCGGAAGAATTCAAAGACTAATTATCTAAGAAAATGGCATTATAAACATCGGAGTTAACGGGAAATTAATCTCATGAACGCTTCATTGTTCAATGCTATTATAATGAAACAACAATAGAAAAAAACAATATTTTAGATTTTATAATAATTAGATGATATCCAACGAAAGCGCAGGGATTAACACTTTACACATTAATATGATACAATGCTTAATTTGTTGAACCATATTTTCTGTTCAGTTTTTTATAATGTGTCCAAAAAAGAGAAAAATCTAAACGAAAATGGTTGATTTATACGAGGATTGTGCAAAATGTTCGTAGACAAACGTTATCTTATTCAAATAAAGACACTACTATTAGAAATTATTATAATATTTTAATATAGAGTATAATAATATTTATGTATATATATCAGAGTAATGTTCATTTTTGTAATGGAGTTATCATTACATTTACATTGCCTATTCATGCGGCACGACACGGCGAAGCCTGATGTTGAGTTATAACGACGTTTTTTTTTTTTTTTATAACGTCGTAATCCCAGGCTTACCTGACAGTAATATTCCGCACACACCGTCAAGGAAACAATCGCATACTCAATCAAAATATCGTTTCCTACATCGTTAGTTTTGGTTACCTCAGTCGATACAATTTTATGATTGCGCGCCGTTGCGTGTGGTCACCCGACGTCGCTATTTCAGGGGTTTTATCTTTAAAAAGGTATCTGCTAGTTTGAAAATAGCTTTAAAAGACTATGAAAATGACGTACACCATACAGACTATATTTTGTTTAAAGAAAGAAAAAAAAACAAATGAGGGGGAAGGGTCACCCCATCATTAATTTTTCCCGATTTATGCAAGAATCAGTACATCGCTTATTCATTTATAGACACAGAGCACAATCTGTTCATAGTTTGGAGATTAATTTATTAGGTTTACTACCAAACTGTCGTGGTATAAAGATGTATGAAGTAAAAAAACGCTGTTGTATGTCCATGTACATACATTGCATTTTATAATTCAAAGCTGTCAGATCGAAAATATCTGCCCGACGGTTAATACGTCTTACACTTTCCGTGATGAAGTTAATTAGTCAAACAGCGTTCTTTGGTATCCCGTTCTGGAAAGTTTTTTCAATAAAAACTAAAATCGCATCGAATTATCACAATTTAATTTAAATTTGCTACAAACATAAATATGTCCCTGATGGTTATGTCTACCTTCGGAGAAGGGGGGGGGGGGGGTGCTGAGCCCCCTTTTAGCCCCCCCCCCCTTCCCATGGCTCCAATGTCTATGCATATACACGTGTGCCTTTCATTATTCCCTACCTCGGTACCCTGCAATGCAAACTGTGAAGAAGGGTTGTCTACAGAACCTATTACATAACCACTGACCGAGTAAAAAGTGAAAAAAATGTCAACATCCTTTACTTTGAAAACTGTGCCTTCAATAAACTAGTTCTTAATCATGTGTTTTCAAGTTCTTTGATCAATTGACCTGGTGTCGATTGATGAATTAAAATCTAATTTGACAGTTGTAAGTTAATTAAAATAATTACAAAGAATTGATTATGATAAATTAGGATTGCATATTTACTTTTTAAGAAATTAATTCCCTGGTAAACTATTCGTAAATCTTAATTAAAAACAATGCAAACCCTCTATTTCTCTAAGTATCATTTAATATTTATTCGTTTGATGAGATATTAGCGCTTCTCATTGTTCGAAAAAGAACAAGTGCACTTACGCTATAGAGAATGGGCCCTTTTTCAGTGCCGTTTATATGTAGAAAATATCAACAAATTGCTTTTTTCTCGTAATAGTTAAGCACTCATGGATACTTCTGATTTATATGCATGCTTAATTTTACCAAAATTAGGATACAATTTAAAAAATTGAGGATTTTTAAATGCCTATAAATAATCTTAATCCGGAAAAATCGAACCGAACCTACTTGAATTGTGTCTATTTAAATCAGAGGGAGGAGACATTTAAATCAACATTGCTCTGTTGGTGGATCGATTGGCGCGTTTCCTGAATTATACTTTATGTATTATTTTACGTTTAAAAAAAATCGAATGAAGCTTTGAAGTTGCATATTTCCACAGTGACAAACAAACATTCCTGACCATACAAATATGATGGAAAGTGATATAAAACGTGTCAATGTTTTACAGTGAGCACATTTGACAAACGTTTACCTGGATAGAAACCACATGATTGTTTGACATAATTTATTCCATGCGTGAGTTCAAACATGGGTCACGCAGGTAATAGCTTTCGCTTGCTATAGGGAAAATCTTGAAATTTTCATACGTTTTTCATTTTTTAGGTACAGTCGGTTCAAGCATATCTTTTACAACATACACCATAGCATAGCATAGCATTGAAATCTCATAACATAGCATTGAAATCTCATAGCATAGCATTGGAATCTCATACCATAGCATACAATCTCATAGAATCGCATTCGTCATATCATACCATAGCATACCATAGCATAGCATACAACATTATTTTAACCTGGTTTTAAATGTTTTTATTTGAAAAAATAAATATTCACATAATAGATTTGTGGTAAACTTTGACTTTTTGTTATTTTACTTCGAAATGTGGAACTCTTCTGCGTATGGAGGCGTTTTTGTTCAAATCTCATAGCATAGCATAGCATAGCATAGCATACCATATCATTAAGCCCTTTAATTTCCATTTCTCATAGCATAGCATACAAATCTCATAGCATAGCATACAAATTTCATAGCATATCATTAAAATCGCTTACCATAGCATAGCATAAAATTGTAAAAGATATGCATGAAATGACTGTACCAGCCTAACCGAGTACAAACTTCTTACTTTCACAGTTTTCTAAATGTATAATGTGTATTTTGTCTTTTCCACAAGTTTGTACTCGGTTAGGCTGACAGTAAACAAAGGCTTTAAAATGAATGCCTGTCCTCGATTTACTATACAAAATCACGAATGTCTGCTGACCCCTACTATGTTTTAAAGCTTCGTGCTTTTTATAAACAATAAATTCAGCGCTAAAACGTGTTATTTCTTATGGAAAAGATATCAATAGATACTGTTAGGGGGAAAAATATGCTTAATTTGATTCTTCATTTTTTCACTTTTTATCGGGGCCCATAAGTGCACTCGTCCTTTGATACCTGCATCAATAAAACTTAGCCGGATCTACTTTTCTAAACTGTTCTGATCTAACACTATTTATAGAACGGAAATATCCTAAATAAACACTGTCAACAAAATGTAAAGTTATGTCTGTTTTATTGTCAGCAAACAAAATACAACTTTATAAACATGAAAACTTGAAAGTTTAACCTTCAAAAATAAACAAAACACTATTTGATTCACGAAATAGAAAATTAAGCGTCTTCTCACGATTTCGTCTGCTTAAGATCAATCAACATTACTGCGAGGCTGGCTGTTCCTTTTCCAGAATACTTATAACGAACATATAGGCCTATACACTTTCACGGTAACACTGCTGTTCAAATTTGGTAACGATGATTTGTAAAATTTACACACGTACATGTTCGGTCATCAGAATAAGCATCGTAAAGCAGAGCTATGAGTAATACATCCACTCCTTCGGCGCATTCCAAACGGCAGATATACCATTTACTGATTTAAGTACATCACTGGCAATCTAGTTACCAAAACATTTAGAAAAGTCGCTTATACATATTATTCTCGACATATCAACTATTTCCGTCCACGATCGCCTCTCCTTGGATGGTTATGTCAAGTTGCATATTCCAGCGATCTCACATGAAAACTAGATTTATTAGGAGTTTTTCTGCACAGTGAATAATATCAAAAGCTACAGTGATATGCCATTAGTGATCATCCAAATTCAAAATGGCCACCGTAGTAACATGACGCTTCGGAAAAAGAGAACGATGAAATAAAATAGAAAAACACCTTAAATTACCTTAATATTTTGTTATGTAGCCCTTTGACCTTAGTACTCTGTGTATCCGTCTAGGAATTGACCTATATAGGCTCTGCACATAGTCGGTTGGGATGTTTACCCCAGATGCGCCGAATGGCAGCTTCCAGTTGATTTTTGCACATAAATGTTTCATTGCCGTTTTTAAGTTCACGTTAAAAGTTAAGTTAAGAGTCTTAACCAGATATTTTCTATAATATTTAAATCTTGACTCTGAGCGGGCCAAACCATCGAATGCATATTGTTCTGCAACTTGAATTCTTGGACGATTCGAGCTCTGTGAATGGGGGCGTTGTCGTCTTGGAAGATGTAATTATTCCTTGGAAAATGACGAGCGATAACAAGCCATAGTTGTTCATCAATAATATTGATATACTTCTGGGCATTAATTTTACCATCCAGAACAGTTACAGTACCCACACCATCGAAAGTAATGCAACCCCATATCATTAAACTGAACTTGGGCGTCGGGGGTGTCGATAGACAACATGGCATCCACTCTTCGCCGACCTTTCTCCAGACAAATATACGGTTATCACTTCCAACATCCACTTTACATTTATCACTGAATATAACTCGGTTCCAGTAACTGTCAACAGTTTTAAATCTGTTTTCTCTACACAACAAAATCCGGGCTTTTCTGTTAGCTTCTCGAATTCGAATGCGCTTCCGAACAACTCGTCTAAAATATCCTTGCTTGTACAAACTTCGCTGAACAGTTCTTTTTGAAACAATAGAGTCCCTATTCTCATTTAACAAAGCCGTGATGTCTGATAATTTTCTCTTTCTGTTTTCCTTCACCAACCTCAAAAGTTTACGACTGTCTCTGTCACTCAACTTCGCATGCTTCCCTTTCCGACGATTGTTTTCAACACTTCCCCGCGTGCGATATCGGTCAATTATAGATGAAATTGTAGGTCTGGGTATCTCTAACCTTCGTGCAATATCTGAATGGTTTAACCCTGATAGATACAAAGAAACAATAACTTCTTTCAACTCGGTACTCAATTCTCAACGAACGGCAGCCATGTTGTTTACAAGGGAAAACAACAGCAGACGAAAATATTATTGATACGTAATTATGACATGTGACAGTCACGTGAATACGTGTTAAATATAGACAGGCTTTATCAATATGGACGGTGTTATTAAAAACCAGAGCGCCGGTAAACGCAACCAAAAATTAAAGGATACGTAATAGAAATGAATTTGGATGATCACTAATGGCACATCACTGTATCGCATGTATTTTCCTTTCGTTTTAAATTCAGTCGGTTCAGATTTTAACTCACTATTTGTGTTTAATCAATTAAATCCAGCTTAATAGCTCTGCATCAGCTGTAGGCGCATCCATTTTGAATATTGTCGCTGTTGTTGTTTTGTATTCATACGCACCGCTTCATTTACATTATTTACATTTTTGATCAATGACACTTCACGTTTTTTGATTTGAAAAAGTTTTACTAAATGATAAGAAATGAAGGCGCATCGATGAAAAAGTTTTTCGGTCATTTTTTCTTTGATACGTCGATCAATAGAAAAATTATTATCTTCATTTCTTAAATCAATAGATTAAACTCCTAAGGCTACATGTGCAGAAAACGCAGGTACTACAATTACATGTATGTTGTTTATGTTCTGACCAGGGCCACGGAATGATAAAAAAACATTGGTAATTTTTTAAACTTATTAGGATCCAATGTCTATGCATATACACGTGTGCCTAACATTATTCCCTACCTCGGTACCCTGCAATGCAAACTGTGAAGAAGGGCTGTCTACAGAACCTATTACATATATAACCACTGACCGAGTGAAAAAAATGTCAACATCCTTTGAAAACTGTGACTTCAATAAACTAGTTCTTAATCATGTGTTTTCAAGTTCTTTGATCAATTGACCTGGTGTCGATTGATGAATTAAAATCTAATTTGACAGCTGTAAGTTAATCAAAATAATTACAAAGAATTGATTATGATAAATTAGGATTGCATATTTACTTTTTCAGAAATTAATTCCCTGGTAAACTATTCGTAAATCTTAATTAAAAACAATGCAAATCCTCTATTTCGCTCAGTATCATTTAATTTTTATTCGTTTGATGAGATATTAGCTGTAGGCGCATCCATTTTGAATATTGTTGCTGTTGTTGTTTTGTAGTGTACACCTACATGTACATGTTTAGATATACAAAATAAAATGCTTAACATGATTCACCGCGTTTGATCTAAGTTTGTATTATATTGTTGGGTTTTTTTTCACCAAGAATCATACGATTCATATATTTAAGATAGAGTACATATATTTCTAGACAATTTTACTCTAAAATTCACTCTATATTGTATGTTTTATATCTGTTGTTTCAAACATTAGGAAGTAACGATGTTCCCTAACTGTAAAGGACTGCATGCACTGAAGGCTTTCACAGCTATAAAAAAAAATCCGCTCTCACCTGAGATTTACTACCCGATGAACTCGAGTCTTCAGTTGTTAGGATAATTATTTAAGTATCAATAAATTATTAACTAAAACATATGATTTCTAAAGTTACAATAACAGTGTGTCTTGTGATTTAGCTCTGTTGAGTGCAAAAATTGACTTATAGATCAAAATTTAACACATGTGATTTGAATTGTCAAACAAAGAAAATAATATTGAACAAGGGCACAGATTAGCGGAACATCCCTTTGCGACATACGTTATTGTGTGGGGCATGCATTTTAAGGAATATATAATTATGTAAATAAGGATACAACATTCTATCAACCCTCTATTACTACAAAAACTACTTTTCTTTACCTATACTAGATCTAAATCCAAAAAAATATCAAGTTGTTGATTTTAACTGCTTACTTTCACTTTGGTTTCACAGAAAAAAAGCGGAATAAGTAATCATCAAGTTGTACATAAAATCTATTTAATTGTGTTTTTTTAACGATATATGAAAAAGTGCTCAATTGACTTGAAAATTAATAGGGTTTGTCCTTTTACCATGCCAACTGAATGTACGAAGTTTTATAAATATCCGTGCAAGGGTTATCTTTTAAACTTGCTTTCCAGCTGAACACACATATACAAACACACGCACAGCAGCGATGTTACGAGCTACGCGAGGGGATAAAAAACACCAGTCAAATCCCATACAGGGGATTTTGGGGGCATACACAGGGAAGTACAGTGGCTTACAGGGCATGACAGGGGGTCACAGTGGCACACATGGGATGTGTACTAGGGCTGACAGGGGATTACAGGGTGTACTAGGGCTAACATTTGGTGCACAGGAGTTGACAGGGAAAACACAGGGGGTGACAGGGGAAGACATTTTCATACGGACAGGTTTTTTTTAGAGCCAGTAGTAGATTGTATCGCAATTTTTTAAAGCGAGTAAGAGTTTATTTGCGATTGTTATCCAAAAAAATATTTACAATTTTTGTTTTGATTTTCATACTTTTTTTTAACCAAAAATATTACTAAGTTTATATGGTCATCTTTGAAATGTATTTATAAATAACTGATAATTGTATTATGCATAATTGATACCAAAAACTTAGCCTGTTCAAAGCTTAAACGGTGTTTCTTGTTTCTGTCAAAAAATACAAAAATGATATAAAATAACTTGAAGCGAACTGAACTGAATAACTATAGGTGTCATTTTTGTATAATCATTTCTCAAAAATGATTCTTCATCAATTCCTTAAATAGTACATAGGTGTGTCAAGCCACCTTAACCCTTCTACAAATAATTAAAAAATTTATGGCCCAAGAGATAAAATAAATACATGGGTACGATATGCATAAAGCTTTCTATCTAACTTGTGAAAGTCATGGCGTGGTGAGGGAGTCAGCCGCTAGTCCTGGACTAATACGACCTTATAGTGAAAATGTATTAAATCTTAGAATATCTTGTTCTCTTTATCCACAACAAGGATAGATAAAGTGCACTGTACATGTATAGTCATGCGCGAATCTAGAGGGGGTTGGGGGGGGTTCCCTGTAAAATTCAAATTTCTTTAAATTACATTATAAAATTAACATAAATATGTCTCGGACACCCCCTGGCAAACTGAAATAACCGTCGGAATCCCCCGCCCACTGGAAAAATTTTCGGGATCCGCGCATGATGGTTATAATATTCATAAAACCTTCTACCTATAAATTGTGAAATCCATCACCACTGGCTCAGGGGTTCAGTTTGCATGTGGCCAATATGACCACAAAGTGAAATTACTCTGCATTTTTCAACAATTTTCTTTGTAATTTCACAGTCGTGCGAGATAAACTGTATTGTTATTTGTTCACATTAGAATATTTGTTTACTGTTTTTAAATTGCACATGTATAATTAACTACTGACGAAGGTATAGAATTTTTTTTTATCAAACGTTCACAATGTTTGGTACCTGGGGCTAGGATAAAACTATTTTATCTCTTCCGATTCTTGCTCTTCGAATGCCCAAAAATGGACCAATTGACAGGACGATTTAAGGGATGTGTTACTCAGGACGTAGGCCTCTTGTGTTATTCTTTACAACTTTTTTCAGACACGATCATATTTTATCTTGATTCATACAAACTCGTTACTCATGCGTTGCTACCAAAGCGACTGTTTGTCGTAACTATCAGTATAATCAAGAGTAAACTCATTCTGCCCTACATTGCTTTCTTTTTTTATTAATTTTTCGTTAACCTTGCATTTCACCTCAAGATTTACAATTTGATAACTCGTAATAAAAAAAAACAAATATAAATTTTAGGGAAATGGAACAGGCAAATTTCTGAATGGAAAGATGACGACAAAATGTTTTTAGAAACACATAACTTTACAGCAATGCTGAAAAAAGTTAGAGACAAACCGTATGTGACGTTCGTTGGAGCTCCGGGTTCAGGTAAAACGGCAACAGCTCGTCACATCGCCCTAATACTGCAACAGGAGGGGTACCAATGCTTACCAATAACCGAATCAAGCAAAATTGAGGAATATTGTGATCCAGAAAATAAACAAGTGTTTGTAATAGATGATGTGGTAGGCTTCTTGGGGTTCGATTTGAATTCTTTTTTTACTTTGAAAAGATATAAAGAAACACTTATCAATCCGTCAAAGCCAGAAACAAAAGTTCTAATGACGTGTCGAGAGGTCGTGTTTAGAAATAAACAAGCATCAAACTCTTTTTTAACTAAAGTGGAAAATGTAGTTTTACTACAAAGTACGGAAAATGCCTTAAATGAAAAAGATAAACGTGAATTACTGTCACGGTATCAGTTAGGAAAAGATTTCCTATGCAAAGTTGAGCTGGGATCAACATCACCTATGCTTCCATTGTTATGCAAGCTCTTTTTAACAAAGGACGAGTATAGTGGATACGGTCCATCATTTTTTACATCACCCGTCCCTTGTATATTAGAAGCTTTAGATGAAATGAAGGCAAGAAGCGTGATCCATTATGCGTCATTGGTTTTGTTGATGGCCTGGCAAGGCCCACTCTCGATAGATTCGTTAGAAGATTCAAACAGTTCTGACAAAAAAGATTTTGAGGGAAAAAAATGTGAATTTCTAAAGGCATGTGAAGTTAGCACTTTGACAGAAAACTTTATATTTGTTAATGCTTTGTCAGAAATGGAAGGAACATACATCGTAAAGAATGACCAACAAGTCAATTTTATCCACGATTCCATGTTTGAAATTATGGCGTATCATTTCGGTCGACATTTTCCAGAGGTGATTTTGGAGAACTTGAATGATGATTATATTGCAAATTATATCAAGATAGACACGAGCAACAGTAGAAAAAGGAAAAGAGATAGTGAAGAAAAAACAGATAAAACCGTTGAAAGCAGCGATTCAGTTACGGAACATAAATCTGTTAATGATTTGTGTATAAAGTTGAAGGAGTCAAAATGCCCAATGCTTGCTAAAAATTGGTATAATGCCCTAGGTGCTGGGGATTTGTTTTCAGCTTTTGGAAATGCATCTCTGAAACACCCATATGTCTTTCAGCCTTTCATAGGGATGATTGAAGAAGAACCATATGACATGTTTCATTCCGTATTTCTTACGAACTTGGAAAATGAGAAAACTGATATATCGCTAACAGTCCTTTATTCTATTGAAAGAAATTTTAAACCGAATGATGCATATTTTTTGTTAAATGGATGCATGCTGATCAACGAAATAGAGGTTTTCAGCGTTAAGGCTATCAGCTTTGTTATTTACTATGGACATCACCAAATTCTTCAGTGCATAATAGATCGAGTTATTAGAGAGAAAGGAAACCTCGATGATCTATTTGAAAATGAATATACAAAAAGTAGTTGCCTTCCATACTTTGACGTTGATGCGTCCGAAGATAGTAATTTAGAAATGAATGATAATGAAGATTGTGAAGATCCAGACAGTAACAAACATGCAACAAACAGAGATTGTGATACCGATAGCGATTCAGAAACGTCCATGCACTGGAAACCAGTTTCAATAGAACAAATCCGGCTGCTTTGCCTTGGATGTCATAGCGGTGATCTGACCACTGTGCAGATATTGCTAAGACATGTTGATTTAAATGCAGCAGACATTACAGATAATATATATAAAGCAAACAATCCATTGGCTATAGCAATTAAGCTTGGTCATTTGAAAATCGCAATGGAGTTACTAAAATATAGGACTGATGTTGATTCGGACATTTTCGAATATTCACCACTTATTGGTGCTTGCAAATATGGACACACTAGTATAGCTGAGGAGTTGATAAAGAATGGGACTGATGTTAATTTAAAATGTGAGAGTCTGAATGGAGGTTGCATAACACCACTTATAATTGCATGTCAAAGAGGACACCTTCGTGTAGTCGAAGAGCTAATAAAAGAAGGAGCTGATGTCAATCTAGCTGGAAAAGAAACACCTCTTACAGCAGCATGTATGAAGGGACATTCTGATATTGTTGACATCCTTCTCAAAGCGGGTGCTGATATTAATTTAGGGAATGGAGAGAAGAAAACGCCCCTTGAAATAGCGCGTGAAAGAGGACATGTAGAGGCACTCAACAAGTTAACTGGAGTAATATACTCACGGGTGTAAACTTTACACAGTAACAAATATTTCCCGTTTGTGTAAAGTTATGGAATGTGTTACTTTCAGACGCCAGAAGCAAATAACCTTAATAGACCATAAAATTTACAAGTAACAGTTAAAAAAAATATGAATGAGGCGTGATTCTATGAATGTTAGCTGTAGTTTAAGGAACTTCTTTTTAACAAAGGTGTGTTTTTTAACGTATGTTTTCAAATGTACACGTAAAAAACGTGGTAGGTTTAAGAACATACGTTATATTTTTTGTCAAAAATGTTTGTTCTGTTGTATATATTAGCATTTTTTTCGAACATGAAAATCTATTTTTTTGTCAGATTTTGTTTAAAAGAAGAACTTACCTGCACAACAATTTTTACATTATTTACTTTCAATGTCTATTTAACCGGGTTTTCCAACGGAAAAATCCGGTTATTAAAATTGTGAAAATGGCAGGCGGGCGGATAACTCCTCCAACAGTTTTCAAGAAAGGAAGTTGTTCTGTTGCTGATAATTGTACATGTATCAATGCATAATTGTGCATATTGCTAGGATTTTGATTTTTGATAATTTATGAAAAAAATACCAGCTTTTGAACTTTGTCATTGTTTGGCAAAATAATGCATATACAGTACCTCTATTGTACCGATAACTCCTCCTACAGTTTTCAAGATAGGAAGTTGTTCTTTTGCAGATCAATTGGACATATATAAGAAGTGTGCATATTGCTAGGATTTTGACATCTGCTAATTTATGTAAAATATACCAGCTGTTAAACTTAGTCATTTTCTCGCAGAATATTACATATAGGGTACCCATATTGTACGGATAACTCCTACAGTTTTTAAGATAGGAGATTGTTGTTTTGCAAATCAATTGAACATATATTATAAATGTGCATATTGCTAGGATTTTGATTTGTGATAATTCATGAAAAAATACCAACTGTTGAACTTAGTCATCTTTTGGCAAAATATCGCATATATTTTAGACAATAGTTTATTTTCTATTATACAAATTAGCATTTCTTCAAACTTAGAAAATATATTTTTTGTGTCAATTTTTGTTTACCCCCCCCCCCCCCCCCCACATGCACAACAGTTTTAACATGTATTTACATTCAATAAACCGGTATTTCAAATAATATTTTCACTGAAAATCTCGACGTTCAATGTTCAGTAAAACAAGTCATATTAAATCAGACGTATGAGCACATTATAAATTCAAACAGCGATTACTATTGTTTGATGAAATCAGAACGTTGAATTAACCAACTGATTAGAAATGTATTTTTATCAAACCGTTATTTTATCTATTCTATCCAGGCTGTGTTTGGACACTTCATATTAAGCGGCACAAGCGCATTAGATAGCATATTGTATAGCTGTCCAAGTAACGAGGGTTGTTTGGAAATTATTGAAACATTTACTTTTTACTTGAAATTTCATCAAACCAGAATGAACGTAAAGATATAAATATTTTGTGATATTACTTTGCTCAATTATTTGTTTAGGTTTCTTCAATGATTATGCCAAGTTCTACGTAAACTTGTCACTGAGAAAGAGAAATATTTGTGTTGTCGGAATAGTTTCTGAACAACCCTCGTAATATTCAAATCCATGACAAAGAAAGTCTATGATCGCGTTAAAGCGACAATGCAATAATACTCGATACTCATAAATGAATAAATATCCATTGCTTGATTGATTTTCGATATTAATGCTCAATATATTTTTTTAATACACAGCCCGGTGTGTTAAATGGTTTAAAAACAGACAGTGTCCAAAAGATAAACATTTACTACCTAAATATATAATGACCATAACAGTTAATATATGTATAGAATATGTTTTGAAATAGTTTCCAACATTTCAATTGCAGGTGGAAAAATTTTAAACGCATATTTTAAATTTAAAATTAATGACGTTATTCACATGCATTAACGTTACTTCAAAACTGTTTACTAACACTTAATAAAATACGATATAAGTTATATATCAACATATTTTTATATTCGAGAAAATAACTATGCTTATGTAATGTCATAGATAAGAAAAGAGGACACACATATAGAACTCAAAAAGAGATTGAACATTTTATTTTCACATGTGTCTTGTTATTGTTTTATAATAATTGTTTTTTGTATAAACGATAGTCTTAGTTTTATTTTATCTTATTTTATCACAGTGGTTGAATTTTTGAAAGCACTAAATGTATTTTTCTTATCATAATCTCTTGTTATTATATGAAAATATTTTACTTAGTTATTTAAATCTGAACAGCTAAATGTCACTGCTTGTTAGAAAATTGTTTTATCTTCTAGAACCGTGAACTGTATAGAATCAAATGACTTTTTCTCTTTCTTTTCAATTTTTCATTCCAAGAAATCATTATTACATCGCATATGACACAACTAAGTTTAAAAATATACTTAATCATAAAATGCGAACATGAAGTGTTTATATTTACATATACGCGATTGATTTTGAAAAGAGTGACAAATAAGGATTGCATACCTGTAAATAGATTTAAATCATACATTTATATTTACATTTACCAAGTATTATTTTCTCTATTTCTTACGGAAACATATAGTTAATTCACAGCTCTATAGAAACAGCCAGACTGAAATCTACACCCACCGTTTATCGATTGGTCGAAATCTACAACGGCTGAAACTGACAAGATACTGACACGAATAAAATGGACACGCCCTGTTTATCGATTGGTCGAAGCCACCAGCAACCTACGAAAAATCACGGACTGCACAAAATAATCATGATGATGTCAGCCTCAAAGTGTCACAGGAGACAATTTGACTGTCTCTTTTAGCTAACGTACTTGTGTACATGAACAGTGATTAAGTGAACCTAGCTTTTCATAATCAATTTATTACTTAGTTAAGAGAAAGATGTTAATATAAATAATAAAATGCTTTCGTTGATGATTCATGCAGGTTAAGGCCCTGTCACAAGCTGCGTCCCCACGGCGTGTTCACGGCGTTGTAAAATTCATGGAATCGCCGTAGGGTAGCAAGGAAAATTTAGAAAAAAATGTACAGTTTTATTTGAAAATTTTACAAGTGGAGATGTCACGGCGTCCTGACGGCGACCGAGGCGTTCTTACGGAGCTCCCACGGCGTGTAACTGCGTTTCCACGGAGTTCTACTTGGCGATTAACTGCGCTCTCGCTGAGTCTCCGCCGAGCGCTTATGACGTGCTAGGAGTTTTTTACCGCGCTCAAAAGATCGACGTTCTTTAATTCTTGATACGTTAATATTTTGTACAATTGTAGGAAAACAAACAAGAATTTACAAGTAGTAAATAAATGATTAAAAAATTGTTTTGATTTTATGAAAAGGTACATTGTAATTGAAACATAGTTAAACTCTTAGTAGCCAGGTCTACAAAAAAGATCCGTTGTTCATTAATTGAGTTGTTAGAAAACATAGAAAAAATGTGAAAACATCAGAACCAAATGGTATGAATTCCATCTACGTCCATTGATTGGTCTTGGAATATTAGCAAATGCTACTTTTTACATAGTCATCTACATCCAGTTTGATAATCATTATATCGCTTGCTATTGTACATCAGCCATTTTTCGAGGTCTTGATGAGAACGCACTAGAAACGCCGTTGGAGCGCGGTATAAACGCAGAAGAAACGTCACGAGAGCGCGATAAACGCAGCAACAGCTCTTTGGGGTCGCTGTATGAATGCAGCTAAATAAAAAAACAACTTGTTTAAACGTTGTGGATGCGCAGTGAGAGCGCGATGGAGACGCAGCGAGATCCCAAAGGACTCCGTGCAAGCAGAATTGACTTGTCACTGCGTCTACACTGCGTTCCTTGAGCGCGCCGACGGAGCTCTCGTGGCGCTGTTGGAGATCTTACAGCGCTGTCACGGTGACCTCACTACGCTTTTAAGGCGTGTTTATCAGAACGCCGAGTCACGGCGCGTACTTTTTGCATGTTCAAAGTGTGCGCCGTCGCATGCCGTTCTTAATGTTTAAGGCGATCCCATCGCTACTGACGAAGATGCCGTTGATTTGTTACGGCGCTGTAGGAGACTCTTCTGCGTTTACCTTGGCGTTTTACATTATTTAAGGACGCAGCAGGATCGCCGTGAGAACGCAGCTCCGGTGTGACAGGGGTTTTATGAAGGTAGCGATCATTGCAGAAAAAAAAATTCTGCAATGTCGCCAACCTCATATACCGAATGAATCCCCAAAGAAAGCATTTAATTGTTTAAATAGGTTTCCTAGATCTGATAATATATGATATAATCTTTGTTAACAAACTATGATGCAGAAATACACTATTTGTTCTTCTTTGTGATATATTCTTTTTGAAATATTTGAAGTGAAAATATGTATTACACTTGCTTTTTAATCCTTATTAATTTACGGGAAAATATTTTTTGTGATTGTGCATCTATTAAATGAACTAATGTTCTTTAATCAATAAACGCAAAAAACATGTTTAGTTGCAGTTCGCTGTATATCTTAATTCGATGCATGCATTTTACAGAAGAATGTGCATAGCAAAACCAAAGAAAGCAAGACTAAGTTCTTACATAATGACTCTCATTGCTAAAGGTGAATGGTCACGATTTTGGTCACCGTTTATTTTATTTTCTATTATAGAAGCATTGTAAAACATTAAAAAACGAAACAGAAAACTATTGACCAAATTTGTGACCATGCCCTTTAAGCTGACATTAAATCACGAAAGCAAGGCTCTCAATATTACTTCCAGTCGCTCTTCAATCGCAACTGTTATAGGGTTAAAATGCATTAAAAAAATAGAAAAAGATGCATTCGGTTGTAGTAAAGTCAATCTATCAAAAACTCAAGAAAACTACTATGCATCTTATTACCATTGAAAAGAAAGGTATTATAATGTACAATATATATGTAAATGATATACATTTCTAAAATTTGCGGAAAATTATTTTTTGGAGTTAAAATCTATTTTGGAGTTAAAATCTATATTGAAGGATTTTTGGAGTAAAAGAGAGTTTTCATTTAAAAGATCACGGAATTAATTCTGGAAAAATTTTACTAAATGAATTCAAATGGTTGACAATTTATTATGATTTTGCCGTAAAGGATTGGATATATACAACTGATTAAAAGACTTAAACAAGAAATATTGAAACAAATTTGATATAAAATAAAGTGTTTTTATTGAAAAATTTCGGAAGACTGGAAACATTTAAGGGGCATGGTCACGATTTAGACTACATTTTAATCTTCCATTTTAATGGATAATAGTAATTTGCATAACAAAGTTATTCTAAATGTCAACCTAAATTTGAATGTCAGTCGTCTTGGTTAAAGTGAGATTCAGTGTAAACAAAGCTCGTACCATGTTTTGTTCACATTAAGGTTCCGGGATGAACATTAAAGTGACCAACAGTAGAAATTGCATTGTTGTGTGCATAGTTATCAAGCAAATAGAAAAAAAAAAATCTTATTTAAATGAATTTTTACAACTATGCAACGGATGTACATATATAAGCTACACAAAAGTTAATTCAGCTGTTCCAGATTTAAAGTCAGCACATGTACAGATTTACAAAAAAACAACATTCGGGACGGTAATGCAGTGTCTTTGCAAATGAAGACCGTGCAGTAATCTGGTCATGTGTTAGCCTCTTGGATGGCCTAAGTAGCCGTCAAGAATGTCGTTTAGATAAATAGGTTCCAATTCCACTGTCATTGAACTTTAATATATGACGTCACATCTTCTATTACGGTTGTTTTTATCAGCATAGCATCAGTATATTAACAAATTGTGATCTTCGCTCTAAATAACAAGTTCATGAAAATTTGAAAGAATATCGATTTGAGACCGTTCCTTTTACCTTTGACTTTCCACTAAATTACAATCTAACCTTAAACACAGCATGTATGCTGAAATTTAAATGTTAGTGTCGGAGACGGTGGAATCTCCGCCTACATAAATGCCAAGTATCGTAAGGAATGTCTGCAATAGTTATTTCGACATGGAAGTTTCGACTTGAGATAGAGTATTTGAACATCTCGATTATAATTATTACATACTTTTTTATTTAGCAAAAACTTGAATTGGAAAATTTTTTTACTCTAGGGTAGTTTCAACTTTGAATGATAGAAGATTAACAGCTTTCACATATTTCATGAAAATGCAAATATTCATGAATACATGTATTAATCCTTGATATTGACGTGTGAATCTAAACATATATTAATTTTATTATTTGAGTAACAGAAAGGCACAAGTTAGCGTTAGCGTGAACCAAACTGGAATAGATAATGTGACGTCAAAATAATAATTATTTTTTGGTTTTTAATACAAAACAGTTCCACATCATGTCAGCCGTACATTAAAGCTTTATTATGTAGTTTATTTTTAAAACAGCATAAACACATGTGATAATTTCAACTACTTTATTAAACAAAGATTAAATATGTTAGACTTCTCTTCCCCTT
The DNA here is from genome assembly GCF_902806645.1 of Magallana gigas. Taxonomy (NCBI): domain Eukaryota; kingdom Metazoa; phylum Mollusca; class Bivalvia; order Ostreida; family Ostreidae; genus Magallana; species Magallana gigas. The sequence goes on along the minus strand of NC_047560.1, from coordinate 37,527,971 downwards.
TAAAAAGCTTTTTCGAATTGGCTGGTGCCAATTCATTCATCCAAGCAGAGAGGTCGTAACATACATAAATAGTAAAGGCTATTTACTCCGCCAAAATATCAACATCGCCACAATTGGAGAGTTGTGAATATTAAATAGATAGCTTAACTATTAATGATGTAGTTAATGAAATAGACGACAACGCTATTCAGTGTAATGCAGAGGGCCATGTAGCAATTGGCGACTCTAAAAATGTCCACGTCTTGAAAGACATTGGGTATTTATCATCTTTAAAAATATATATTTTATTAACACAGTCTGGTAAAAAAGAAATTTGAGCTAAACACATATTGTTTAATTAAAATGATTGAACTGTGCTGAGTAGCATGACAGAGACAATTACAGTTATGACGGATACGACGATTGAAAATTATTTCAACTTTTGTCTTGAAATTAAAAAAATTGTTGTAATTAACAGATTTAAAAAAAACAAAACTATTTTTATTGGAAATTAACGGTTGTAAATCATTGCAAAAAATACTTAAAACAAACATTTTGAAGAAAAAAATATCCCCTCTCTCTCTCTCTCTCTCTCTCTCTCTCTCTCTCTCTCTCTCTATATATATATATATATATATAATACAACAATTGACTGTTCATGTGAAGTCCATACATTAAACAGATAAGGAATCCAAAACCATCCTCTATTTTTGTTGTCCTGATAATGGTTTGAAGCTTTGACTATTTTCCCCAACCGAGGTTTGTTATTCAAAATTCATATCTTAATATTTTTTTTTTAAATGAGCGTGGGCATGCTAAGAAAAATAAAATTCGATAAATAAATATATTGATATCGATATTGCATTGAACTTGTAAGCTGGATGTTAATTCATTTATTCTGTAAATTAAACATTGTTTAGTAAATATTCTGTTAACAGGTAAAACAATGGTCTTCGATTAAATTTGTGTGTTTTGCAGTGACACTGAAGTCTTTGAAACAGAGGATATCTGTCAGTTCTGAACGAAAAGACTGTTGTATTTCTACATTGATTCTTTTAGAGATTTTTTTTCAATTAAATTTAGGTAATTAATAAAATAATCGCCAAAAATTTAAAATAACATTTTTGAATACAATCTTTTACTTTATTTGTATTTCTCCGACCGACACTATGATTTTAAAACTTTTATTTTTATTTAAAAATCTTTAAAATAGAAAAAAAAATCTTTATTCTCCCTAACACGACGTTCACATTTTCATTCCAAAACGATCTGAGTTTCCAACTTGTTCTTATCAGGTAAGGTACGCAGCATACGGATCAATGTTCGATTAAACAGTTGAACCTGATCGTTCCCCTGCGGGTGGTATACAGTAGTACCTGCACGTACTACTGCATACTACCCGCAGGGGAACGATCAGGTTCAACTGTTAAATCGAATATTGATCCCTATACAACTTTTTATTGAAACAGCTCATTCTTAAACTTTTTCCATTTATTATTGTGTAGTTTGTTTGGGAATCACAAACGAAGGATGAAGTCGTTGAATATTATTTAAACAGCTTTTTTTTTACCTGATTTATTTAAAAATCGAAGGATGAAGTCGTAGAATATACTTTCAGCAGATTTTTTTAGGAAACAGTAACGCATTGATGAACATTTCTTTTGTTCTTCGATATGTTCATTAAAAAGATATGTAAAGGACTATGTGCGGTATGGTCAAATATTTGCCCCCGATTTCAACCAATTTTTAAATAGTATCGTATAAAAATAAAATCTTCACACATCACTGTATAAAGGATGCCTATAAATTTAATCTTAATTTTAGTCATCATTGCTCATTCGCTGTTTATCTATGATGTCACCTAAATGACATATTTCTCGCAAATTTGCAAACAAATGAAAATATTCTCATTTTTACTCTATATTTTGCATTCGGAAGTACAGAGCGCAGGTCTGCTCAAGTGCGATTTTAACATATGTTTTTCTTTAGATAGTTATACACATTATACTAAAATATGGTACTTGAGCAAGCCTGCGCTCGGTGTTTCCCAGTCGCAAAACAATCGGAAAACACCCATATTTTGCTACAAAACATCAATTTAACAAAATAATGCAATCTTCATGACGTCAATTCTATGTTATGACGTCACTGTGGTGATAACCTTTTAAACCTTTATTTCCATTATGATTTTAACTATCTTTCACCTTATTTTTAAAGCTCTTCTAAAACTTTGATTTTGGGGGCAAAAATGCATAAAACCGCACATCATCCTTTCTTATCATTTAATTAACCATTTTCAGGTCACAAAATGTGAAGTGTCAATGAACAAAAATGTTAATAATGTAACTGAAGCGGCGCGTTTGAATACACAACAATAGCAGCAACAAGACTGGATGCGTCTTCATCTGATGCCGAGCTAAACTAGATGAATTAAACAAGAATAGAAAGTGAAATCTAAACCAGCTGTTTTGAAAAGGAAAGGGAAATACATGCAATGACTTGTGATATTCACTGAGCAGCAAAATTTGTTAAATCTTGTTTCAATGTGGAATAGATATCTGGACAAAAATAGTAGATATATCGACAAAAAAAATAGTACGTACGTGCGACTTTTGCAAATGTTACGGTATCTAGGTCGCCAGCGAGTTACGTAAAGCTGACATGAATTTATAGATACGCATTATCTCCTTTTTATCTCCGACTACCGCCATATAACTTGGTCGATTTCTATTGTTCTGCTCATTGCTACATGCCCCCTTTGTAACACCGAGAGCACTGTTCATGCTTCACCGCAATCAGGTATTTCATTCACCAAAACACGTTACCTGGGACGAAAAGACGTGTAGAAACGCATTTTGAACAAAAATAATATCTCAAGGAATATCCAAAGAACGACGATACAAGACAGACTGAAATCCAGGCACAAATACTTCAAAATTCCTCGATAATTGTAGACCGCTTTTCTATCATCGTTTTAGCATCGCACATGCGCAAACAACACATTGTGGCAGATCGAGCAATGTCAATGATCGCATGAATTTTGGAGAGTGAGCGTTTTTGTACAAACCGATGAAAATGATGTTATGTTGTTACTTTCTTGGATTATTTATCATTGAGCTAATGTGTTGGATGTAGTGTCGTCGGGGTTTTCAAAAAGATGCAAACGCTATGCACTATGTATGAACGACACATGTTCGATGTACATAAGTAAAGTGTGCGAAGTAATGCAGCACTTTCTGTGTAAAATAACACGGATACCTTGTATTTTTCTTTTATAAAGAATAAATATATCTTGTATTTTATTTATTATTGTTTCCATTTACATTCTTCATTACAAACATTTGACGACAATGTGTAGTTTATGCATTTAGAAGCCCGTGCAACCTGAACGTCTCGATCGGAAATCAACCAACTATAACTTTTTCGCACGATATATAGACCCCATTGGCAGTAGAGGAGCGATTGAAACTAATATGGCAACCAATTGCTTTTATGAATTCATGTCATGCTACACCTGTCGTTTGGAATTCCCTAAAGGAGTGGGTGCACTACCCATAGCTATGCTTTACGACGCGCTTTATTCCGATGATCGATCATGTGTATATAAAGTAATTGATAGCGAATTTGAACAGCAGTGTTAAGGTGAGTGTATCAATAGGCATTTATGTTCATAGAGCCTAATTTTATTCCTAAAACAACCAGCCTCGTCGTAAATGTTGATCGACGTCTCAAGCAGACAAAATCTTTGGAAATGTTTTAATTTTCTATTTTGTGAATTAGTTAATGTGTATTGTTTATTTTTCAAGTAAAATCGTTATCTTTTTTTTATATTGATAAAGTTTAATTTCGTATGGTTTCATTTATATAAACACAACATTTTGGCAACCTTTGTCTGTCTATTTTTCATTTCTTTTTAATCTATCCATGTTCAATTCAATAATTAAAAAAAAAAAGAATGGCAATACATGTTACACACAGAAATATGAAGTACTTCATGACATTTCTTTGCTTGCATGGAATTTATTTGATGTCAATATTTAACATTTCGAGAAATGGTATCCTGGAATATTTTAATCATATTTCAAATTTTTTTGAATTGCGTACCATTACAGATATGAAGAATCATAAAAATGATAAAAAAACAACAATTTTTTGTTTAAATAATACTGACAAACAGATGAACATGTTCATTATAAAGTTAAAATATCGAATGGCTTATGAAATTTTAAGGTTTATATGTATAACAAACCGCATTTACTTTAAAACAATGCAGTGTTATGAAGTTTTAAAACTGCGTTGTTACATCATTTATAAATAGAAATAAAGAAATCATTTTTTTGGCGAAGTTTTTATTTTGTAACATATAGGTTGACCTTGTATGTAGTGTTTAGGGAACTGCCTGGTTATAGGATGTTACACAATGTAAGCATTATATACATGTAAATGCACGCAAAATTTTCTCTACGAATATTACAAAAGAGTTTGTTATTTCTCTTCAACCATGTCACGTGCATGTTTACTTCAAACCGGACGAAGATACAAATGTTTCCTTTAGATGGATACTTAACCTATTGTCTTTGCCCCCTCCTTAGCAGTGCTTAGTCTTACGTCTGAGTTTTAACCTCATCTATTGCACTTCTCTTTAAAAAATTCTTTAAAACTGTATTGAGTGGCAACACAATCTTAATTACGCTGGGTCCTGGTCATGTGAAAGGAACAAACACGTTTCAGCAAAATGTAACCGTGAGTAAAAATATTCATTTTGTTCCTAACATCTAAATTCAAACAGATAATCAAAGTGTTTTTTTTTGTTTCAAACGTTTAATAAATGAAATGTTATTTTCTTTCCGTTATCAATCGTGTCTTTATTACAATGTATTACATGTATGTGTTGATGAATACAATTTTATTTTCCAATTTTAATTTACAGACGACATTGGCAACGTATTTACCAATATTAGCATAATTTCGGACAAAAATTGATACTCATTTTGGTAAAATTGTGCATCGGGAAAACACGCAGTACAATGGCAAATACGTATATTGTTATTGCTGCATCGGTTTTGTTCTGCATTGGATTAATTGGAAATTCTATCACCGTGTGTTTTGTTGCTGTATCCAAACGGCTGCACACTCCGACATACGTCCTGATTGGATGCCTAGCAGTGTCTGACGTACTCGCCTCCGTGACGCGATATGTTCAGATATTTGCAAAATTTATTTTTTATGCGTATTCTCATCATATATATATGAGATATTCGCCTTTTTATTTATTCATTCGGCATTTTTCCATATGGTTTTAGTATCATATGTTCGTTTTGTTTTCATAACAAATCCTCTCCGCAGTTTGATTCTGACTTGTAAAAAAATACTATTGATGTCCTGTGCCATTTGGATAAGCTCTATTGTCGTTTCATCGGATACGGAGCATTTAAAGTGCTAAATTTAATGAACATAATATCTATCGAAACAGCAGTTTTTTGCTGAGGTTGGGTTTGGTTTGTATGCTAGTGGATTACCATTTGTTATTGTAATATTTTTTAATGTTCGAAAGCTGTATTATCTGTACAACCAAACAGCTAATGTTCGACGAACCAGAATAGCAAATTCGATGTCTGTGATGTTTTGGATTATTATCGTGATTTATCTTCTCAGCACAATATATCCTTTATTCTACACAATCGACTATGCAGTGTTAAAAGAAAGGTCACTTCTAAATAGAAGATTAGACTTTGTTCATAATATGTTTTCTTTTTCATTGCTTGTTAATAGTTGTTTGAATCCTTTGATATATTTCATGCTTTCACCCCTGTATTAAGACTTTATCCCGATTAAGAAAATGTTGGAATCATGGCACAGATCCACGAATAACCAATCCTAGGTCGTGTCCGCAAATGGAATAGTGTTATGAACCATTGTTTTCCTTTTCCGTTTAATGTCACTTCTTGTTATTGTGATTTCCGTCATCAAATAAAATTGTTTTTGTTCTACAAACAGTCGGTAATATTTTGAATTTGTTTAAATATGGGGTCTGCCGATTTTATAGTTGTGTGTAGCTCTCCGTCTGCAACAATTTATGACGAACGACCTCCAAACGCATTTTGAACAAAAATAATATCTCAAGGAATATCCAAAGAACGACGATACAAGACAGACTGAAATCCAGGCACAAATACTTCAAAATTCCTCGATAATTGTAGACCGCTTTTCTATCATCGTTTTAGCATCGCACATGCGCAAACAACACATTGTGGCAGATCGAGCAATGTCAATGATCGCATGAATTTTGGAGAGTGAGCGTTTTTGTACAAACCGATGAAAATGATGTTATGTTGTTACTTTCTTGGATTATTTATCATTGAGCTAATGTGTTGGATGTAGTGTCGTCGGGGTTTTTAAAAAGATGCAAACGCTATGCACTATGTATGAACGACACATGTTCGATGTACATAAGTAAAGTGTGCGAAGTAATGCAGCACTTTCTGTGTAAAATAACACGGATACCTTGTATTTTTCTTTTATAAAGAATAAATATATCTTGTATTTTATTTATTATTGTTTCCATTTACATTCTTCATTACAAACATTTGACGACAATGTGTAGTTTATGCATTTAGAAGCCCGTGCAACCTGAACGTCTCGATCGGAAATCAACCAACTATAACTTTTTCGCACGATATATAGACCCCATTGGCAGTAGAGGAGCGATTGAAACTAATATGGCAACCAATTGCTTTTATGAATTCATGTCATGCTACACCTGTCGTTTGGAATTCCCTAAAGGAGTGGGTGCACTACCCATAGCTATGCTTTACGACGCGCTTTATTCCGATGATCGATCATGTGTATATAAAGTAATTGATAGCGAATTTGAACAGCAGTGTTAAGGTGAGTGTATCAATAGGCATTTATGTTCATAGAGCCTAATTTTATTCCTAAAACAACCAGCCTCGTCGTAAATGTTGATCGACGTCTCAAGCAGACAAAATCTTTGGAAATGTTTTAATTTTCTATTTTGTGAATTAGTTAATGTGTATTGTTTATTTTTCAAGTAAAATCGTTATCTTTTTTTTATATTGATAAAGTTTAATTTCGTATGGTTTCATTTATATAAACACAACATTTTGGCAACCTTTGTCTGTCTATTTTTCATTTCTTTTTAATCTATCCATGTTCAATTCAATAATTAAAAAAAAAAAGAATGGCAATACATGTTACACACAGAAATATGAAGTACTTCATGACATTTCTTTGCTTGCATGGAATTTATTTGATGTCAATATTTAACATTTCGAGAAATGGTATCCTGGAATATTTTAATCATATTTCAAATTTTTTTGAATTGCGTACCATTACAGATATGAAGAATCATAAAAATGATAAAAAAACAACAATTTTTTTGTTTAAATAATACTGACAAACAGATGAACATGTTCATTATAAAGTTAAAATATCGAATGGCTTATGAAATTTTAAGGTTTATATGTATAACAAACCGCATTTACTTTAAAACAATGCAGTGTTATGAAGTTTTAAAACTGCGTTGTTACATCATTTATAAATAGAAATAAAGAAATCATTTTTTTGGCGAAGTTTTTATTTTGTAACATATAGGTTGACCTTGTATGTAGTGTTTAGGGAACTGCCTGGTTATAGGATGTTACACAATGTAAGCATTATATACATGTAAATGCACGCAAAATTTTCTCTACGAATATTACAAAAGAGTTTGTTATTTTCTCTTCAACCATGTCACGTGCATGTTTACTTCAAACCGGACGAAGATACAAATGTTTCCTTTAGATGGATACTTAACCTATTGTCTTTGCCCCCTCCTTAGCAGTGCTTAGTCTTACGTCTGAGTTTTAACCTCATCTATTGCACTTCTCTTTAAAAAATTCTTTAAAACTGTATTGAGTGGCAACACAATCTTAATTACGCTGGGTCCTGGTCATGTGAAAGGAACAAACACGTTTCAGCAAAATGTAACCGTGAGTAAAAATATTCATTTTGTTCCTAACATCTAAATTCAAACAGATAATCAAAGTGTTTTTTTTTGTTTCAAACGTTTAATAAATGAAATGTTATTTTCTTTCCGTTATCAATCGTGTCTTTATTACAATGTATTACATGTATGTGTTGATGAATACAATTTTATTTTCCAATTTTAATTTACAGACGACATTGGCAACGTATTTACCAATATTAGCATAATTTCGGACAAAAATTGATACTCATTTTGGTAAAATTGTGCATCGGGAAAACACGCAGTACAATGGCAAATACGTATATTGTTATTGCTGCATCGGTTTTGTTCTGCATTGGATTAATTGGAAATTCTATCACCGTGTGTTTTGTTGCTGTATCCAAACGGCTGCACACTCCGACATACGTCCTGATTGGATGCCTAGCAGTGTCTGACGTACTCGCCTCCGTGACGCGATATGTTCAGATATTTGCAAAATTTATTTTTTATGCGTATTCTCATCAATATATATATGAGATATTCGCCTTTTTATTTATTCATTCGGCATTTTTCCATATGGTTTTAGTATCATATGTTCGTTTTGTTTTCATAACAAATCCTCTCCGCAGTTTGATTCTGACTTGTAAAAAAATACTATTGATGTCCTGTGCCATTTGGATAAGCTCTATTGTCGTTTCCATCGGATACGGAGCATTTAAAGTGCTAAATTTAATGAACATAATATCTATCGAAACAGCAGTTTTTGCTGAGGTTGGGTTTGGTTTGTATGCTAGTGGATTACCATTTGTTATTGTAATATTTTTTAATGTTCGAAAGCTGTATTATCTGTACAACCAAACAGCTAATGTTCGACGAACCAGAATAGCAAATTCGATGTCTGTGATGTTTTGGATTATTATCGTGATTTATCTTCTCAGCACAATATATCCTTTATTCTACACAATCGACTATGCAGTGTTAAAAGAAAGGTCACTTCTAAATAGAAGATTAGACTTTGTTCATAATATGTTTTCTTTTTCATTGCTTGTTAATAGTTGTTTGAATCCTTTGATATATTTCATGCTTTCACCCCCTGTATTAAGACTTTTATCCCGATTAAGAAAATGTTGGAATCATGGCACAGATCCACGAATAACCAATCCTAGGTCGTGTCCGCAAATGGAATAGTGTTATGAACCATTGTTTTCCTTTTCCGTTTAATGTCACTTCTTGTTATTGTGATTTCCGTCATCAAATAAAATTGTTTTTGTTCTACAAACAGTCGGTAATATTTTGAATTTGTTTAAATATGGGTCTGCCGATTTTATAGTTGTGTGTAGCTCTCCGTCTGCAACAATTTATGACGAACGACCGGGAATCTAGTTTCGAACATGTTAAAAAATTGCAAATTACAACGCACTATAACTAAATATTTGGCTAATTATTGACTGATAAAGCTTTGTTCCACACTTAAATTGCAACTTTTAACACGTACGGAATCGAAGCTCCAAGGTTGGCTATCTGTTATTTAGACTAGGAGATATAGACCCGCAGCTAGAAATTTTATTATCTGAACAATATCGCACAATATATTTCATTTTATTATTGATAATTTTTATATCAATAATTTTAACTTAAGCTTAAAAAAAAAATATGGAGTTAAATTGCATATTTTTTTAACCGTGATGTATCACTTTGTGTAATTTTGAAATGTAATTATGTGTATTAAGGTTTGTATTAAGTCAGTCACGTTCAATTGTCATTTTTGAAATATAAAAAAGTTGAGGTTTAGTTTTGTTTTTTGTTTTATTTTGTTTTTTTGTTAATTTGTTTTTTTGTATTTTTACCTCAAATGCTTATAATCTTGAGCACTCTAATAAAGATGTAGTTCATATATTTATTTTTTATTAAGATAATGGTCAACATATTGTAGTTATAAAATCATTTATTTCATACATGTGATATATATTACTCGTGTTATAAACCTTTGCTTTATCATATGGATGATGCTATATCAAATACTTCAAGTCGGAACTACTTTGACACAGCCCCTCGCTTCAACGCTCCATTGACCTAGTTTAAGTGGATCTGTATTGAACATTATTATTTTACATTTGTATGCAGAATTAAATTTAAAAAAAAAACAATTACATTAATAGAAACATAATAAAATTATGAAAAAAATGAATATTTTGATCAAAATCACTTTCATATTTGAGACGTGAAAATGACGTAACAATTAATCATTAAAAATGTTCTGCTTAATGACTTGATAGCGTTTGGAAAATGAGTGAAGAAAAGAAGTACAGATATTTTTTTTCATTTGCAATGAATTATCGATAACTCAAGATAATGACAGCGAAGCGAAGAAAATCTAAAAACAGCTGTTGGTGAAATTTCAGAAGGTGAGAAAACCCATAAATCAACGCCAGTGCTAGTTATTGAGTCAGAAATTTCCAAAATTTGGCGTTTAGAAGTTTTAAGTGCATTATTTGAATCAGAGCTTTCAGAAGAAAAAAATGATGATAAGGCCAAAATTTTGAAAGCAGACATGTCAAATCATAATGAGCCAAGATTTGTTCATTATGAGAGTCAAGAAATTGAAAAATTCATTCAAGATAAAGAAAACAAAAACATATTGAGAAAAATATTATATGATGTCAACTTGTTCAGCTATTTCCTCCATTCCAAAATGAAATGCGTGAATTTTACAAATTTTCTCCTACAGAATAAGATGTGTTTCTAGCCAATTGTATATCAAGTGTTCAGAAAAAGGGAGGACATGAGTTTGAACCGATATCATTAAAAAGTAAGATTACCAGTATTGACCGAGCCCTTCGACGATACCGCTACGAAGCAAGCATCATGCAGGCGCCTGATAATATATTTAAAGCAACCAAACAAGCCCTGAAAGCTAAACCAAAAAATCTTAAACAAAAAGGGAAGGGCAAAAGGCCACAAAAAGCAGATCCCTTATCTAACGATGTTATCGCTATTCTATATAACTCCGGAGTTACCTCCCCTCAGTCGCTGTTGAACACGGTATGGTTTAACAATGCCATCCATTTAGGGTTGCGTTGACACCAGGAACACTCTGTTGGGGTGATATTCCATTACATAAAAACCCTGATTGCACGGAATATTTACAGCATTATGAGAAACAAACAAAAATGCGCACCGGTGCTAACACGCGTGCCACAAGAAATGTTTTCAATTCCCTATTTGAATAAAAACAACCGAATTTAAGTTTATAAGAAATATGCAAGTTTAGGACACAGGGGTTTTGTGAACCAAGCGATCCTTTTTATATTGCGACCTGCACTAATCCATTGTTGGACAAAACAGCGATAAATGATTCATGAAACAAAAAGCTTGGAGTAAACAAAATCGGAAAATTATGGGGAAAATGATTGAAAAAATGTCCAAAAATTGCAAAATCTGGCAGGCACCCCACAAACACAAACACGAGAAAATACTGTATCCAAAAACTCAGGGAAAACAATATAGGTGTTACGGATATAATGCGAGTTTTCGGCCATAAAAATGTTAATTCCATCAACAATTACTCCGAAATTACAGTTTCAAAAAAATAAAATTCCAAAAAAGTGTCTACAACGAAAAATACAGTTTCAAGCACAAGTCCACACGGACAAGCGTCAGCCGCAGAAAGCATTCAGTCGCTGTTTGCAGGGGCAATCTTGCACATTAACAATTTGAATATTTACACTTACCAAAGTACCTCCCAGGACTTCCAGCCAACACCAGCCAAGAAATCAAAATGAACTAAATTCCAGTTATATGATAAACTTCCATTTGATTGAACTGTTTTGAATTTTGGTTTTTGTTTCACACAAATAAACAACATCTCGTATCGTTTAGTTTCTAGTAATTGAGTCATTAAAATCTATGAGCATTCCTAACTTTTTAAAGAAATGAAGTCCCGCTATCTAAGTTTTTAAATCTTATCTGCAACATTTGTAAGGCTTAAAACATAATCAGAGAAAAAACTAAGAGACTTAGAACAAAGTCCATTTCAGTGATAATTCGTTTTCAGATGCGAAAAACTTTCTAATTCAAATACGCACTATTTTATTGGCGTAAAGCTACATATCGATTAGAACAAAAATCAATAGTCGCTCTTAGGGATCATTTAAATAAAATACTGTCAATAGAGGTAAATAGTACATCTATAATTGTGTGATTTTATATACAGCTTATGGATTTTTTTTCTAATTTCAATAATGGTCAGCATACTGTAGTTATAGCATTAAATATCAGTGTTTGATAAACTCTATAGTCATTCAGTTAACAGAAAGATAAGCATTGTACAACCGAGGATATAGGTAATTTAAACAAAAACTTGTAAAATCAATTTTGTTTACTTAAGGGAAAATCGTATATCGTTTCCGGCTACTAGATAGTTTACAAAATAACTGTTTCTTCCTATCTCATTTTTGTTTGTCCCACATTTAACGATAAGCTTTTATTTTTTATTCAAACCTCTAATTGAAACATTATTTTTAAAAATTTACTAAGTGTTACAATATGCTTTCAAAGGTACATGATTCAACGTCAAACGGGGTGAATAAAAGATGCTTTGCTTTACAGAGGAAAAAATCAAAATATTTACAAGACAAGTTATAAAAAAATCTGTTAAAACATTTATAATATATTTTTGAAGATATTATTGCTAGCATTTAAGCTAAGCTTGTTTTATAAATAGAAAAGGGAATGCTACACGTTTACATGTTTTGATTTACAATGGAAAAAGTCAAAATATGTCCAAGAAAATTTGTAAACAAAAATTTAAAAACAATACATTATATTTTTCAACATTAAATTACTATCATTTAAGCTTGTTTTGTTAGGTAAATAGAACACGGTTTAAAGAGAGTCCGTCGAAATACCTTTTTATCTGTTTCCAAACTTATTTTCGCTTAAAAAAAGAAGCTGTCACATCCAAAATAATCATTGATTTCAAATACTATCAATACAATAAGATGCTGGGTAATGTATATGTAGAGGTGTTAAAAACAACAGGCCCATGGGCTACATTGCTCACCTAAGCAACAATAGCCAGAATTAAATCAGCTGTTTGTCGCAATAAACAAAATATTCAGGCAATACAGTCAAACAGGTTCTGTTTAAAAAAGACTTTCAAATTTGTTTCAGAATATTCTTGTGTTAATTATTCAACCATTTTTGAACAAGATTATGTCAAAGTTATATAACATGTTGAACATTGCAGTTCACAAAGATCCTGAACATAAGAGATTACATTAAGGTTTGCATTCACGGGGAAGAGGGGGGGATTGTCAAAAGACCACAGTCATATCAATTAAAAATCAACAATCCCTGAATGTCAATATGATTACATACACGAAATCCATACATCAAAGCTTTTGACGTTTTGAAAATAATTTGAAAATATTCCCCATATAGATTTATCCCCCCAATGTGGCCGACCCAACCCCGGAATATCATGATTTCAACAAATAAACTACACGAGGTTAATTCCATTTAAGTAGCAACTTTTTAGACAAACGGTTTTTAAGATATAAAAAGAAGCATTCTAACTATTCATACCAATATGAAAATATGAACCCCCCCCCCCTCCCCTTACGCCCCACCATTGTTGCTATATCCTTCCCGCGAAGATCATGATTTTAACAATTTTGAATCTACACTAAGTCTACACCTGGTCGATTTAACTACATGTAAGAACAATGTGAGAATGACTCTCTTTCTATAAATTGTTCCCCTCCCCCAAAGTGTTGAAAAATATATCCCAAATAATGATATATGAGATACTTTTTTTTGTTTTAAATGTAGTTTTATTGGCTGATTGGTCTTGGAGAAGGACGATTTTTTCTCTCTGAATGATTTGATATCCCCTCTCCTTTTGTGACCCAACCATATCTCAAGGGATCACTATTAGAAAAAAATAGAATATACACTACATTGTACGTGAAGATGCGTCTACACAACTGGCCATGGGGGCGGGTGGTGGGGGATTTGTGAATAATTTTTTTTTTTTTTGCGCAAAAAAATGATCTCCTTACCCGTCCCCTATATTGTGGTCTTACCCTATTTTCAGGAACCATGATTTAAAGTAAATTGAATCTACAATACCTTAGGTATTTTCAGCACTGTGGTCATATGTTGTTTGAGATGAAAAATTTTCAAAAATGCAAACACATTTTCAGTAATTCCTTATCAAATTCCAATATTGCTTAGATACAAATATCCAAATATATTACATTATACATCGTAGATTTTGATAGCGTTAATCATATCTTTAAGTATAACACAATATGATTCATATTAGGTTTTTCGTCTGTATCTCGGAGTTAGGAAAAGCCTGATTACACATATATAATAAAGAGTACGCGTAATTATACAACTTACAAGCCACTTGATAAATAATAATAAACAAAAACATCCCATCCGTTCTTCAGTACTTTGGTTAGTATTCATACATACGATCATGAAAAGTCTACTTTTATATATTTATTGTATTATTTTCACGAGAAGAATTAAGAGAGGAATGCAATCTATGGCTGCATCTTCTGTGTTATTTCCTGTAAAATGAAGTTCGACTTACACAATACAACCGTTAAGCGTAATCACAATGTTCCGAGTAATCATATTAAACTGAACGTTGCCTTTGACGTACAGACCAAGCACCGTACAGAAGGCGATGAATACAACAACACTCGTAGCAACAAATACGATATTTAGATGCAGCCCACTCTTTCTTTGACTTCTGATTAAATTGAAAAAAAATGAATAAAAGATATATCTTAATTGATCACATACATGACAACTCCAAATGGAAACTGTTTCCACAAAAGTAAGCTCGGTTTGCTGTCACATTATTATTTGTCTTTATCTAAAATGCATATTGTCAATGTCTTAAAAAAATAAATCACGAAAAAACAACAATACCGTTTTCAGAGGCATTAGACACTAGAATCGTCTTTATGTACAGGCTTCCTGAACACAAGTAAACTCATTTCCATGAAAAAAAAAATCCGTTCCGCTTACCGATAACTAATTAAAATGATTGATGTTTTACTTTGACACGTACTCCATTGCTTTTATCGTTGATAGTAAACAAGTCGGAAAATGTACATTTAATCGCCTTTATATCTTTTTAGTTTCTCAAACAATATACAATATATTTATATAAAATCACTGTCCGCTATCAACTAAAATGCTTAATACTCTTACCTCTCTCTTAAGTCTTCTTCTTGCGAAATGACGACATGATTAGTTCTGGATCATAAAGTTACAGTAGTGGTAAGATATTTAGAAATTTCTCGTTTTGAATGAATAGTGTTTTCAAAACCAAAGAGTCAACTTTTCATTTAACGATTCAAATTTAAAAAGTTGTAAGGAGAGTGACCATTTATTAATAATTATTCAACAAGCAATAAACTCAAACGTTAAACATTGATCTTGTTTTGTTTTTTTTTTAATTTAGTAATGAAGAAAAGTTTTTCGCAATAAAACACAAAGAAATACGTCAGCATCTTGGTTAAACGGATAAAACGTTGATTTGAACATATTTTATTGTGTAAGTAACACAAAAGGATCGGAAACAAGTTCTTACAACTTACAAGTTCCTCTCCTAATGATAATACATACAATATATACAATTGTCATAGTACATGTAATATTACACGTTACTTATAGTTATTGACTTTATAATAATTAAATTCATGGACATACATTTACAAAGTAATTGCAAATATATAGTAGATAACGTTAATGTACAGTATAGAAAGCAAAAGCAAAAAGGAATTTAATTATTAAATCTTCCAGACTCATTAATGAACTTTTGAACTGCTGAAAAAATAAAGCAGTTTGTATTGTAAGACAAATTGTCACTACCCCAAAGAAGCAAATGTGAGTTAATTAAAATTGTTTCATCAAGCCTATTAAAAAGTAATTCAAAAAGATTGTTTCTTGCATTTACATAATTCTTGCATACAAAGAAAAAGTGATAAACATCCTCCTTTTGACCACAAATACAATTGGGTGATTCAATAATGTTTCTTCTATACAGATCATAATTCAAAATACAGTTGTGTCTCAACTTGGTATGTAAAATATTAATAGTGCGTTTACCAAATGAAAAATATTTTGGAGGTTGAGGAATACTTTCAGTAATGTTTTTCTTGAATATGTTGAGAGACGTTGCTTCCCTAACTTCTAATTTGAGAGAATTCCATTTCCGAATGGTGTCAGGTACAAAAGATTTTTTGTAAAGTTCTAATCTGCTGATTGGAACACTATAATTTTCGCTATTTCTTGTGTGATATTTTGAGACATTTTTTGTTACGGGAGGAATAATATTGCTCAAGTACTCAGGTACTTGATTTGTATGAATTTTAAACATGGTTATTAATTTAGCCTTATTTCGTCGACTGACCAGAGATTCCCAGCCAGTTTCTGTGTAGAGAGAATCTGTAGATGCTAAAATGGGTAAACCAGTAACAATCCTTGCAGCACTTAATTGAACTTTTTCTAATCTCTCCATGTCAAACATATTGCAACCGTCCCATACTACAGAAGCATATTCAAGAACTGGTCTAATAAACGTGATATACATTTTTGATAAATTAGTTCTACCTAGAGTAAACTTAAGTTTTTTCAAAAGTCCTAATTTTTTGTATGCACTGTTTACTATATTATTAATATATTGAGACCAACTTAAATCATTAGAAAAAAGTAAACCAAGATGTCTGTGGGTTGAGACATAGTCCAGTTGACACCCTTGAAAAAATAACTTAGGAAATTCTTCTACATGTTTCTTAGTGAAAAAAACAGCTTTTGTTTTAGACGGATTAAATTTCAATAACCACTTGTCAGACCAATCGCTGAGAATTTTCAGATCATGGTTCAATACAATTTCAATGTTTTTAGTATATAAATCACAATGCTGTAATGAATTATCATCAGCATAAAGTCTACAAAATGATAACATATTCGTTGCTACATCATTAATGTAAATAAGAAATAAAAGTGGTCCTAATACTGACCCTTGTGGAACACCAGCATTGATACATAACGTTGATGATAACTTGTTTTTGTACATTACCCTTTGTGTTCTATCACTTAAGTAACTTTTAAACCATTGTAAAAGATGCCCACTTATACCATAAGTTTGAAGTTTAAAAATTAGGGCTTCGTGCCACACCCTGTCAAAAGCTTTAGACAAATCACAAAAAATCATACAACACATTTTCCCATCTTCTATACTTTTGACAATGCTATGATATGTTTCTAATAGTTGGAATACCGTGGAATGGCCAGGCAAAAAACCTGCCTGATATTTATAGAATAAATTATTTTCGTGAAAGAAATTATAAACGTGCTTAAAAATTATCCTTTCCATAATTTTGCTGACACAGCTTAGCAGGGATACCGGTCTGTAGTTACTTGCAACAGATGGATCATCTTTCTTAAAGAGCGGTAGAACATGAGCTATTTTCCAATAATTTGGAAATGAATTTTCAACAAGTGATTTGTTAAAAAGCATACATAAAGGTTTTGAAATGGAAAATTTTGTATATTTCAACATTCTATGACTAATATTATCAGGGCCAATAGCCTTATTAACGTGCAAGATTGATATAATGTCAAAAACTTCTTGAACCTCTATGTGAATATCTGAAAAAAAATTATTACACATATAGTATAAATTTGGTAATGAACGATTCGCAGATTCAATATTTGAAATTGATGAAAAATATTTGTTCAAAGTTTCTGTTTTTTCAATATCTGAAAAGGCTAATGTAGGTTGTCCATTTTCAAAGAATTGCAATGGGGGTATTTCAGTTGTTGCTTTAACTTTGAATAAATCTTTCATCAACTTCCAATATATTTTACCATTCCTACTACTATCATGCAATGCAGATTCAATATTATCATAATAATTAGTTATAGCGTGTTTTTTCATATTATTTACTTTATTGCGAACGTGTCGGAATTTTGTCCAGTCGGCATCATTATTGGTTCTTAAAGCTTTGTTTCGTAAGCGGTCCCTAATTCTCATAGTTTTACGAAGCATCGAGTCGTACCACGGTTTATCGCGGGGGCGTATGGTTATAGTTTTTTCGGGTACACATTCACGAACATATGCCATAAATGTTGAAGTAAACTGTGCAACTGCCGCATCAATATTTGGAGCGCTGTTAATTGTAATGTCCCAATCGCAGTTGGAAATTAGAGAGTTTAATTTTTCAAAATCTGCATCTTTATATACCCAAATATTACGCTCGTATGCACGATTCAGTTCAATGTCGATGGAGAAGGAAATATAAATAGCCTTGTGGTCGCTAACGGACGAGTCTATGTTAAGTACGCCGGACTCGTGTACCTTTACAGCCGGTGTTGACAAAACTAGGTCAATGAGTGTGCTCGAAGTGTTTGTGACACGAGTGGGTTCATTGATATTGTTAACAAAGTTTCCGTTGGACATAATATCGTGAATTACATGAGTTTGTGGAATACTTAACAAATCAACATTTAGATCGCCTATCATAATGATATTGTCTGTGATTTCCCCGACCTTTTCAATGCTCCAAGAAAGACTGGTCCAAAAATTTCCGTCGGAATTTGGGGGTCGATACACGCAACAAAGAAAATAACTACAGGTATGGCTTTCAACTTCTATCCATATGCTTTCATTACATGTTGTTTCGAATTCAGGACGCCTTATTGCTCGTAATAAATCTGATAAATATATCATTATCCCTCCCCCAAAACAATTTCTGTCCTTGCGATAAATAGTGTTAAATCCATCTAACATTAAGCTTTCGTTAGTAACATTACGATCTAGATGTGTTTCGGTAAAACAAAGTATATCAAAATCATGCACTATAGTATTAAGATTCGCGACTTTGTTTCTAATACTGCGAATGTTCAAATGTAAAATGTCAAGGACATTGGTCATAATAGGTCCCGGGTTGACTTCAATATCACCGCAGAGAAGTAAAAGAAACATGAAAAATTGTAGATAGAAATTATAAACGACACTGTGACGGTGTTTCATAGCTAATGCAAAAAGACCAATACTTGGAAACATAAAGATCTTAGAAAAAACTGAGAAACCAAAAAAATTGACCAGAACACTTCTGCATACACATCTGCATGAAAAATAGAAGTTACCGATTGCAGCACGGTATTGTTCTAATGAATAACCCATTGTCAATGATTAACTGTTTGATAACAATAGGGGGGACATGATGGCTGCAATCTGTATAATGTGTCGTATATGGGTAATGAATAAGACCAAAAACCGGAAGATACACCACTAGTAGTAAACTTACAGCTGAATGAAGGTATTCAAATGAAAATGACGATACCTCAATATGACAATTGACAAAATATTGTTCAACAAAAGAGATAAACAAAACGTAGGGGTGAAAGTAATAGCATAAAAAATGTATGTGCACAATGACAAAACAAAAGGTAAATAACAATATACAAAGGTAGTTAAATAACGCATAAACGTATTGCGTTAGAATGTAGTAAATATGAAAGAAAATGAAAAAAATATGAGTTATATTAAACAGATGGTGTAATGAAAAATCAATAACACCGAAAATAAATGTACAAAAGACTGGATTGATTGATTGCTCCTCAGAAAGGAGAAAACAAAAAGTGTACTGGACGGTTCCTACTGACCAGTACAATGCTAAATATAGCATGACTATGAGAATAAAGTAATGCAACATAGTGTAAACAAGAATATATACACTTAGTTCACAGTTCCGCAATTAGTGAAGTGAGTTATCGATCGTAGAATCACACAGATAGGTGTAAAAGACACAAATTTGTTAAGTTCACATATCTGAGACACATTTAGTTTATTTAGGATTTAACGAAGTCATTCGATCGGTCATCTTGTGTAGGAAAACTCTTCACCACGTCAGAATACGAGCTACGGCGCGTTTGATTGGTAGATTCGGTAGCTTCCTCAATGTCAGATTCACAGTAGGCGTCCTGCATCGTTGCTGCACGAGAGACAAGAGTGTCCAAGTCTTCCTGTGTCCTGATCAAAACCCGTTTATCGTCATTACGTTTAACGAAAATCTTCCCGTCGATAGTCCAGCATCCCTTGGCACTTCCGGTGCGAACAGCCTGCCTGGCGCTGGCATAAATGATAGATCGCTTCTTCGTAAGGGCTTCATTGATGAAGATTCTGTAACTATTATTGGAGTTTGTGTTGAACCCTTTAAGGTTGGTTTTGTTAGCATAAACCACGGCTTTGTCGCGATATCTAACAAAACGAACGATGATGTCGCGTGGTTTTTCCTTGTTCGGAGGACCGAGTCTGTGGGAAGTGCTTATTGCGTATTTGTCCAGTTTTCTGGCATCAGGTGGCAGGACGAATGAGTTAATTGTGTTAATCACAAGGTCGTCTGTATTTTCGTTTACATTTTCCGGTATACCGGAAAATTTGAGACATGTCTTTCTCGAGTACTGTTCGAGCTCATCGATACGATTCTCGAGATTGACAGTTTTAAACTTGAGTTCTTGAACTTCAGTAGAAAGTTCATCAAGGATACAGTTTTTGATTGCTGGTTTGTCGAGGATAATGCTGGTGGCTTGTTTAAGAAGCTCCTTATTGTTTGACAAATTATCAAGTATGTTACTTAGATCTTGGAGTTCTTGGGAAATTTCAGAGTCAGAATTTGGTCTGTACCTTTTAAGTGATTTTGGTTTGTCAGATGAGTTGGATATGGGTGTGGAATGAATACTGGCTTGAGGCTGTTTACTTGATCTGTATGATCTGTTGCCCCTGTTACCGTTGAACGATTTACCTCTTCCACTCATTGTTAATTTAATATAAATCACTCTTCACACGGACACATAAAGACACATAAAGGTATAAGCACATAAAGCACATAAAGTTTTGCACAAGCATGTGGGTAAATACGAGTAAACGAATGACTGTCCTTACTCCTTAGTCCATAATCCGTGAGCTGAACTCACTGGTCGCAAAAAGGCTTTCTAACTGCATGTTGTTTGTAAATTGACATTTTCAATGCACAAAATGCATAAATATCAGTAACGTGTTGTGTTTGTTACCTTTTAAATGAAATCCTGGTGTGATCCATTCCTTTTATCAAATAAATCTACATAAAATGCGGAGCGACCAAAATCTCGACTACTCCATGTTGGTCACGTGCTCAAAATTCATATATCATCAATAACATAAGCCGTTAACAAGGGGTTATTTGCAAGATGAGAGAATCCGTCTGTTAACTGTGATCTTCCTGTGAACTGCGATTCGTCCGTGTGCGCGTACCGTCCCGTAAAACTGCACCGTCCTCTTTGTTTAGATTAATTAATTCTGTATTTGTTTATCGTTTGTGTGTTTTGATATATATGTAATCTATTAAATGTGTAAACGTTAATCGTTTTGACTGGTGTCTTCTGTAAGTGTCGCTATATTTAGAATTGGGGAAAGTTTTTGAGCTAATTTTAGATTTCTAGTTCGGCGCACGTTTCAATATGGAGGAGTGAGCATCATCCGCTGACCGTCACCCCCGCTGCGTGCTCTTTGTCGCATTCGGTAATCAAAGTACATAAGTACTGACGGGAGTTGATTTTATAGATTGATTATTAATTACGATATCAACGCTATATGTTATTTCGCATATAAAGTTGTTTCTTAGTTCTATTTGATTTATTAGGATTTTTTAAAATATAAATTCTCGGATTTTTTGGCAAGTACATGTAGTTTCTTAGCTATATTTGAAAAAAAAAACAAATTTACAAATTTTATTTTTAAATATGAGTTCCCGGGTTTTACCGACAAAAACAGAAATCCTCACAAGAATCAAGTTATGTAAAGACTTAAAAAAAATAGGATAAATGTTTCCTGAGGGTAACATCTACATCTACACCTAATATCCTTAATGCCTAAACAGTTTCACGAATTTGATTGTATCTGTTTAGGATTACTTGAGCTTAAATTTTTTTTAATGTAACCAATTTAGGGTCAAAATTTTTAAAATTTGAACATGGATATTTAATTACACCATTTCACTTTAGAATAATTAAATCAAGACAGTGTACCGAAAAAATGAAATACAATTAATACGAAGAGCATTAAAACCTAAACAATACAAAATATTAGATTTTGGTCATTTTTTTTTTAAATATCCCGGTCCAATTTTCTTCTATAATTTTATTTCAAAATACCCATTTTCGATTTAATTCAACAATAAAAATAATAAGTAGTGTTAACACTAAAACATTTCAAGTATGTATTGACCTTTTTTCTGCTTTCATGAAATTTATTTGATGTCAATAATCAGTATTTGAGATATGGTGTCTTAAAAATTTTCAAGCATCTTTCAGTACTTTTCAATTGCGTACTATAAATATCACTACAGCATAAAAGAGATAAAACCAACAAAAACTGTCCATAATAATGCTGACTAAGAAATGATTAAATCTATTATATAGTAAAAAATATCGAATGTTTATGCAATATCTAAGGTTTATATGTATAACAATACGCATTTAAACTAAAAGATAATGCAGTGGTATGCAGTATTAAAGCTGCATTGTTACATTTTTGAAAAAAAAAGAAGTAAAGAAATCTTTTTTTTTTCATCTTTTTTAATTTTATTTTTTGCTATTAAGGTTTTCCGCTCTCAGCGGAAAACCTTACTATTATTCTGAAAAATTTTCAAATGTCTTATTATTTTTTTTTTCTTCTAGACGCCAACTTTGATCCTTAATATCTCGCTCGTTTGTTCACCGATTGTTTTGAAATTTTCAGGACTAATAACATGCCGCGTGATGTTGTCGTTGCATATTTTAGTTGAGGAAAATCCCTATCTGGTTTTGAGTTATTCCCCTTTTAGTAAAATTTAACGACTTCTTTTGTCCAGGGGGTTTAGCTTTAACAATGACTGACAGAGTCTTAAAGATGGGCTGTTTTGGAAGCTAATACATTGAATTTGTGCGAGATATATTTTATTTATTGTTTAAATGCAAATAAAAGGGGTGGTATAGATTTTGAAACAAAGGTAAGAAAAAAAATCAAAACAATTCGCGTATTTTCCGTGATAGTTTTCTACCTGATAAAAATTTGTTATACCATGTATTTTAAAAGTTCTTAGTCTTACCCAGACCTTTCATTCGGTATACCGAAAAAGGGGCTGGCCCTTATAATTAGGGAGTTAGAGGCGTCCAAAGTTTCTTGGCAATAACTTAAAAAGGAATAAACATTTCTAATGCATTATTGAAGCAAAGTTGTAAATAAATAAATTTTGAATCCTTTATAGTATTCAATTTAATGTTTTCGTAATTTATAGTCAGTATTTGCAGAAACAATTGTTGTCAGTTCGGTCCATTTTTTGTGGGGGTGCGCACGTTTATGAGGTTATGAAAGGGCTTCTTGTAATGCACTAACTGATACATTTAGCGCGCAAAAATAATTCCACATAAAATCCCCAAATGTTTTTATACATGTGTACATTTTCATTTCATATAGATAAACCTCTTTGACCTTATTTTTGTTGTTTGTTTCATAACTGTGCCCCTGTCTATATTTAGATGGGTAACCGATCGATAGGAGAGTCGCTAGCTGTATTCAGGCCGTCGCCTAGACGACGGTGCATGTGCTTGTCGAGCTGGACGTACACGATTAACGCACCACTGTGTTACTGTAACAGAGACATTTTCAATTGTTTCAGTACTGGGAAATGTGTTAATAAAATGGTTCCAATGCATGGTAATTAAACTCAACTTTTCTACAATACGTATACACGGCCGTCATATAAAGCACAATGTGTATAACTGACATGACAAATGTACGCTGGCAATTTAAACGAACGCGGGATTGCTCCCGATAGAGCAATTCTTTTAAAGCAAAAAAAAAAAAATACTGATTCGCGATGGATATAATATAATTATCATCTTGAAGATGATTTTAAAAAGTGAACTTAATATTCGTATACGATAATATTTGAATCCAAAGCCGCTAGTTTTAAGTTACGGTTATTAGGGATATTAATTATGACTTGCCCCGCGTTTCAGGTTTTTTACTTGCAAAACATCTACAAACGAAAATACTAAACAACCTTCAGCAGCAACTTATAAATTATTTATTCCACACACAATTCTAAAGAGGTAATTAAATAAATTTTATAAATGCTTTATACTTGTATTCGCTATCTTCCATGGAAAAAAGTGGCATGGAAAAAATGTTGTTCAATGTTCATCAAATACGCTGTAGCCTTAGCAATCAAAAATAATTAACAAACTGTATATTAATAGATTGACATATCAACAAACATTCAGACCCGCAATGTGTTTTCTTACAAGTTCTATAAAACGTAGACTCAATGACTGAATTCTTTACCGTTTTCCGTCTGGGTTATTTTGAATCACGTGTGTACGTTATGTGTAGCCATATAGATGAAAACTTTAAGTGTTTAATTTTTAAAAGAAATTGTGTACATGCAGAGCAATGCAATGCTAGGACAATTAAATTCCAACAATGTTTATGGTGAGGCCGGTCAGACTGATACTGGTTCTGCTTGTTCTACAAATAGCGAATGTAAGACGAAGTATTTGGGTGTTATATTTTAAACAAATATAAGTATTGCTTTCTTAAAAGCTTGCATTACTCAACAAAGTATTTTATTGGAATCATTCTTAGTTACCTTAGCTGCATATATGTACCGCTCGATCTGTATCCCGGAAAAATTGACTACCATCCGAAATTTTTCATACAATATCTACAGACTTGCAGCTAACATTAGCTGTTTATAAATTCATTAAAAAGACGCGCAGAATCAAGTGGTAATATGTCGTTTGATATGGGATTGATGACGTCTATTTATATTGTTTTCATTAAAATGATTTCATTATTTCAAGCTTGTGGGTGGAATGAAATCAGTTTCACATGTTATATGACATAAAGATGTCCTCTCCCCACTTTTTCTCGAAGCAACTATTTTTAATTATAAAATGTGCATAAAAAAATTGAATGATCATGGAGTTGCCGCCCCCCCCCCCCCCCCCCCCATTTTGGTAGCATGTAAAAAAATGGTATGAAAATCATTAAATTATGAGTGAAATTTTGAAAATTTTGGAAAATTCCAAAAAAAAATTCTTTTTTTGCTTGTCAAGATTTGTTGGATGAGTCCCCCCCCCCCCCCCCACTTTCAAAAACGATGCTACGTGCTTGGAAATTAGGGTAACTCATTTCTTTATTCCCCTCTTTAATAAACAAAACAAACTAACAAACATAACCGATCCAGATAAATATAATTACATGTATCAAAAATAAACTTAAAAAACAAACTACACATTCATCCTTCACCCACAATATTGCCTGTTCGATATTTGTCATCGTTGTAGACCCGTGTAACAATCTGTTAAGTAAGTGCTTGCACGAAAAAGAACCCCTTGCTGATCTACATTTTCATTAACGCATACAAAGAAAAAATATATTTTGATTTATTTTTGAATTTCTTTTGATGTAAAAAAAAAAGAGAAGAAATTGGTTCTTAGTCTCCCTATATGCCTTTTTGTTAGCGGTTAATCCAAGTTCATTTTGAATATCCTTTTGTAATTTAAAGAATGCGATGTAAAAATTTTCAAGCAATATTTCGGATAAAGCAATGAAGAGTTGTTTCTTGAAATTTTATTAGACCATAAAAATGTAAAATGCTAACATTGAAAATTGTGCCCGATTTCTTTCTTTCTTTTTAAGGTAAAACTTTATTGATTTAAAAATTGATTCTTTGAGACAAACAAATTGACATAATCAATAAGAGTTTGACAATCTCTAACTGCAGGTCTGTAGCTTTTAGTCAGAAAAAGAATCGGATGGACGACCTAGGACACAGATCGTCCATCCGAATTTCTTGAAAATTGCCATTATTTTCGTACGTGGACCCAATACCCACCGAGACTAAATGGTTCGTATCTTAAGTTTTAAGTTTTAACTGCTTTGAAAGGTAATATTGATTTTCTGATACATGTAATTATGAACATGAATAATTAAATAAAAATGGTTAAAATTACAGTAAAATTACCGGCATCGATCTTCTCCGTGCGCGGATCTAGAAGGGGAAGGGCTCCAGACCCCCCCCCCCCCCAGCGAAATTTCTTTCAATTACGTGTACATTATAAACTTACCAAATATGCCTCGGACATCCCTTGGCAAACTCAAATAACCGTCTGACTTTTCAACCCCCACCCCGGAAAAATTTTCTGATCCGCGCATGTTCCCCCTCCTCGAAATACAAAATTATTCTTCAAAACCCCTTGTAAAATTTCCAGGATCTCCGCATATATACTAAGAGATTCATTGGCGCTTGCGTTCGATAAAAATGCGTGTAAAACGTTTGCCAATGGTCTTTTTACCTTCGTACCGGGCATAACCACAGTCCCACTCTGTGAATAAAATGCGGCGAATCAAACTAGAGACAACGTGTTAAGACCTGTATTTGCTTATAAACATGTAGTATTATCGTGCAAAATGCACTGTTCAATTATAGTTTTTTTTTTACTTTACTTGTAAAATTCAACATCTGTTTCGTAATTTTTTCTCACAGTTTATTTCTTACATAGTTACTTTTTTTATTTAGTGATTGACACTTTTCAGACTTTATATGCGATTTCAAAGAGACAGAGTGTCATGTCTCAAGGACTGTTAATCTCTTAAAACAACATTGTGCAATTATCAGATTTTCATTTCTTGGACATCAAAGACTCATTGAGTTTATTTAATTATTTTATATCTGTGAACCTTTCACTCAGCTTACTTATATCATTACCTGTCAGTTGCAATTTATACTCATTGTTAAGATTCATATAAATAGTTATGTACAATTGTCAATGCGCAGTCTGGAATACGGCGACCAGCCCCGGCCACGTCCCACTTTCCCAGAGTCTTGAGTCCGGGGGCCACTTCTGGCCATATCCGACTTGTTTGTAACATGTCTGTCTGTTAAATTGTTATAATGTTGCCATCATTGAGTCTCGTCCAATAATGTGGAATCCTGCAACAATTGCCTGTTTATTTCTCTGGAACTGTATACTGGTGGACCTTCGGGAATACGGCAAACCTACCCTTCGTTTTAGCTTACGGCCCACAGCGCGCCCGAACCTTTTACCTTATACACTTTACGCCAACATTCCCTCACCCGGTTCGTACTGCACACGGCCGATGCAGATACAGACGAATTCTCTATCACCGTAAAATCTACGCGGTCACCGAAATATAATACTTTGTTTCTCAGTGTTTACACATCTAATATTGTACTAAGGTCAGCTATCAGTTCTTTTGTAATACGTCACAAGTATGACGCAGCTACGACGGAAAACCTAATCGTTGCTTGCAACGAGCTCGTCTCTAGTTGTTTTGATTTTTCTTATTTTGGCAAAGTATAAACGATCATGTAATTATGTACTTTGAAGCATAAACGTTGACCTTATAATTGGTGTACTGGGAATTGCTTGATAACAGCATGTTAGATAATGTAAGCTTTATATATATATACTCATACATTTCCCTCTGTGAAGACTACATTGTAAAGAAACAATGTTTGATTCTCTTCAACCATGTCACGCGACATACGTGTTAACTTTAAACCGGATGGCAATAAAAATAATGCATAAAAAGACACTAACCCCACTGTCATCACCAACAAAACCCATCTCCTCTTAGCAGTACGCAACCTAATGTCTGAGTATTTACTTTATATTAGTGCACTACTCTTTAAAGATTCTCATTTAGAACTTGGTTGAGTGGCAAGAAAATTTTGATGACATTGGGTCCTGGTCATACAAATTGAAGAAAATAGTTTTAGCATAGTTTACCAGTGAGTAAAATATTCATTTATTTTCTTACACTTTGTTTAAACTTACAATAGATGTTCAATGTGTAATTTTTTTTGGTCAGACGTTGAAGAGATGAAATATTATTTTCCTTCCGTTATCGATCGTATTTACATTAGAATGTACTATGCGTTTATGATATAACAATTTGTTAATCTTAATTTACAGACAACATAGGGAACTTATATACTAATACTAGCAGCATTGCGGAAAAAGTTTGACATTCATTTAGTAAAATTGTGCATTGGGACAACACGCAGTACAAGGGTAAATATGTATATTGTTATTTCAGCATCAATTTTGTCCTGAATAGGATTTATTGGAAATTCTATCACTGTGTGTTTTGTTGCTGTGTCAAAATAACTTCACACTCCGACATACGTCACAATTGGATGCTTAGCAGTGTTTGACGTACTCGTCTCCGTGACGCAATATGTTCGTATTCTACCAGGTCTTTTTGATTTTTTTTTTTTGAAAGATGACACTATAGTCTGTCCAAAGATATTTATGCTGCACATTTGGACGATTTTTAAAAAATACACATACCTGTGAAAGAAGTGCAATTTGTAATAGTTGAAAGGGATAATTTCCAAGATAATTTCATTGTCACCTTTTCAACTGTCACTCAGAAAAATTCACAGGAACGAAAACAGATTCCTTACGGAGATTTTATAATGGGGAATGTTTACATATTTTCTCCATTCGGAATACACTCGGGATACATCGCGCAATTTTCAACGTTATCATCCGGGTTTGCTGCAATACAAAATCTCCGTAGACACCACATATTTAAGCATTGTATTGAAACCTGATAAGCTAACAGGGGCGTTTCGACTAAGAAATCTTGGAAATTTTTTATACTTTTGAATGAATATCGTTTGAACCCTGAGGTATTTATAAATATCAAGCAGTTAAGCAAAATGTGAATCCAAGATATCTTGGGACAGACTATAGAAATTTGACGTATGCTATATTTACTTTTTTATGTATTTATTCGGCATGTTTCCATATGGTATTAATATCATATGTACGTTTTGTTTGCATAACAAATCCTCTCCGCAGTTTGACTCTGACTTGTAAACGAATTTTGTTGATGTCTTTTGCCGTTTGAATAAGCTCTGTTGTCGTCTCCATCGCATACGGAATTAGTAAAGTGTTATTTCTAATGGGCATAGTATCCTTCGAAACAGTTGTTTTTACTGAGTTGGGGTTTGGCTTTAGTGGATTGCCATTTATTATTGTAGTTGTTTTTAATGTTCGAAAGCTGTATTATCTGTATAACTAAACAGCTTTGGTTCGACGAACCAGAATAGCAAATTCGATGTCGTTGATGTTTTGGATTATTATCATGATTTATCTCCTTAGCACTATCTAACCTTTATTTTACGACATCGACTATGCAGTGTTAAAAGACAGGTCACTTCTAAATAGAAGCCTACACTTAGTTCATAAAATGTATTTCTTTGCATTGCTAGTTAATAGTTGTTTGAATCCATTGGTATATTTCATGTTTTCACCCCCTGTTTTGAGAATTCTATCCCGATTAAGAAAATGTTGTAATCATGGCACATATCCCTGCATAAGTAATCCTAGTTCGTGTCCATAAGTGAATCAGGTACCATTTGATATCACTTCTCTCTGGTAATTGTGATTTCCGTCATCAAATACAATCGTTTTTGTTCTACAAAAAGCCGGTAATATTATAAAATTGTTTGAATATGGGTCTTTCAATTTTATAACTGAATTTAAGTAGTTCTCCATCTGCAACACTTTATAATGAACGACCGGGGATCTAGTTTCGTACGTGTTAAAAGACTGCAATTTACAACGCACTAAAATTAAACATTCGGCTAATTTTTGGCTGATAAAGCCTATTTAAATTGCAACTTTTTAACACGTACGGAATCGTAGTTTCAAGGTCGTCCATCAATTATTTAGAATAGGAGCTACAGACATGTAGCTAGCAGTTTTATAAACTTAACAATATATCACAATATATATCTTTTATTATTGATAATCTATATAACATTAATTATGTCTCCCCTTTCAAAGGGGAGACATATTGTTTTTGTCGACTTTCTTTTTCTTCTTCTTCTTATTCTTCTTCATCCAGATTTGTCCAAGCCGTAACTTAAATACCCTTTGACATTAAGACTTCAAACTTGGAACATAGGTAGATGGTATTGAGAAGAAGTGCACGCCACCAAATTTTTTGACCTTGACCTATTTTCTTTTTCAAGGTCAAGCGTTTAAAAAAAAATAGAGTTTGGACTATAACACAAGACTCCTTAAACATACAAACTTTTAACTTGTATCATAGATAGATGGTATATAGTCCAGTTTAACCTTACCCAAATTTTTGACCTTGACCTAAAAATTTTATTTCAAGATCAAATCAAACAAAAACTTCATTGTTCACCTCCTAAATATTCTTTGACAGAAGGACTTCAAACTTTACACAAAGAACAATTATAATACACTGAGGTGTACTATTGATAAATATTTGACCTTGACCTTGTTTTACTCAAGGTCAACTTGAGAAAAATAATTAAGTTTTGTCTGGGTGGTAACTTAGATACCTTTTGTCATTAAGACTTCAAACTTGGAACGTAGGTAGATGGTATTGAGAAGAAGTGCACGCCATCAAAATTCTTGACCTTGACCTATTATCTTCTTGAAGGTCAAGCGTTTTATAAAAAATATAGTCCGGACCATAACACAAGACT
Source organism: Magallana gigas (assembly GCF_902806645.1). Taxonomy (NCBI): domain Eukaryota; kingdom Metazoa; phylum Mollusca; class Bivalvia; order Ostreida; family Ostreidae; genus Magallana; species Magallana gigas. Next base: position 37,497,413 of record NC_047560.1, on the reverse strand, counting down.
CCCTAATCATACAATCTTTTAACTTGCATCATAGATAGATGGTATATAGTCCAGTTGAACCTTACCAAAATTTTTCACTTTGACCTAAAAATGTTATTTCAAGGTCAAATTAGAAAAAACTTCATTGTTCACCTCCTTAATATTCTTTGACAGAAGGACTTCAAACTTTACACAAAGAACAATTATAATACACTGAGGTGTACTATTGATAAATATTTGACCTTGAACTTGTTTTACTCAAGGTCAACTTGAGAAAAAATAATTAAACTTTGTCTGGGTGGTAACTTAGATACCTTTTGACATTAAGACTTCAAACTTGGAACATAGGTAGATGGTATTGAGAAGGAGTGCACGCCTCCATAATTTTTGACCTTGACCAATCTTGTGTCGCAAGTTAATTCATTTTCTAAACTGTATCATATATGGATGATATCTAACATATAGCTGATTTCATTCTTTTTCACTTATTAAATTTGCCCCATATTACAATCCTTGGGGAGAAGGGGAGACATGTGTTTTTTTGTATAAAAAAAAACAATACCCACTAGTTTTAACTTAAGCTTGTAAAAAAAAATAATGATGGAGTTCAATTGCATTTTTTTGACTGCAACATATTACTGTGTGATTGTAAATGTAAATGCATGTGTTTAAGTTTATTTTTTTAAAGTCAGCCACGTTTTGATTGTCATTTTTAAGATATGAGAAAAAGTCTTCTTTTGTATATTTACCTGAAATGCTTATAATCTTGAGTACTCATTAAAGATAAAGTTTATAAACGAATATCTTATTTTGATAATGGACAGCATACTGTAGTTATAATAGCATATATCAGTGTTTAATAAACCCCATAGTCATTCAATTAACAGAGAGCACAGGAAGATGAAAAGCGTACAAAGATGATATAGATAATTTGCACTAAAACTTGTAAAATCGATTTTTGATCTTAGACAAAAGAATATATAATACAACGTCTGTAACGGGTTTTCAACCTGAGATCTTTAGATTTGCCTATCCATTTTGCTATCCGTTTTAAGAGTTATGCGATCAAAATTCTTTATGCAATCAACAGACTGAATGTGATATGTTGCAATACAATACACACCCGCATGGTTTACGATCCACCGTGTATTACCTGAAAAGATATACTTGATTGGGGTGCGCGGTGTATGGGTATACGTTTCATGACTGGTTGACTTTTTTGGATCTCGAGAAATAAATTCTGCTTGTTAACAATGTATGACCGGATTCCGTTGACTAAGAAATAAGCCCGCAAGGTCAGAGTCTAGTCGCAACCAGCTAATTTAAGATGTTAAAAGGCAACCATGACTTTTATGTTAACAACTTATTATTGCACATTCTCCTTTTTTTTTAACAGAATGTGGTCAAAAAATCGATTGATTGTTGTAAATGTGGGGATTACAGGAACTGAAAATGAATTAAGGTCAGTTATGGACGAAGAACCGGAATGACAAAATATATAAACAAAATTAAAATGAAATTGATGTCGATAAAAGAATTATCTCTCCTAGAACTTCAAGCTCTACCGTCACAGGCTGCTTATAAAATGCAAACACAGATTTTAGGTGCGAGTAATCAAAGCGTCAAAAGTTCGTTTCTCGGGAAGATGCTTTAATGCCACCGGAGGTGATCATTAATTCTAATTTTCTTCAGTTTTCTTCAATATTATTGTTTATTTCGTTTTAAAAAATTGCAGACATTTAGATTCAGGTACAAGGAACAATTCTTTAGTGTTGAAGAATTTTACTGGAAATATTTGGTTTTTTTTTTCCAGATGCGCAGTCTAAAACGCGGTTTTGACAAAGCAGTAATAGTCAGGTCCAGTACAATCACTAGATTCAGCTACGTAGATTTAATTACGTACATAGCTTTAATTACCCACCTGAAGTAGGTTTATTTAGACTGTGTAGTTTTATAAAAGCAACCCAGAGCAAAAATAGTTAAAACATTGCTGCTTTTCTATTGTTTGATTAAATGTATGACACCTTGTGTGTGATGAGGCAAAGATAAGTGTGATTCCTTCATATTGTGCTGAATTATTACCAATCAATCATCATGTTAACCAAAACTGTTTTTCTTTATTACACCATTTAGGATATAGCTGTTTGGTAACACATAAACAGTTATACATAGCTCCAAAGTTTTTAGAACTTTGACTGCATTTGCGCAAAAAGAGCGACATTTTTAAGAGTGTTTTTTATGAATTTTCTTTAGATCAGTTCAAGGTTGCAAATTACTGCTGCACCTTAGTGATTTTTAGTACAATTGCCTATTGAAGACAAAAGTATGATTCAGTAGCTAAATAAACCAACTTAAGGTAGGTAAATAAAGCTATGTAGGTAAATCAAACTACATAGCTTAATCTAGTGTTTGTACTGGACCTGATAATTTAAAAGCCTTGGTTTTGGTATAAATAGCAGCCTAGCGGTGAAGTGGTGGGATATTTGAATTTTTGGCCACATTAAGATAACATAAGCTTAATTTAAATATTTCGCAAAAAGTTAAACATCTCGCAACTGGCTTATCTTTAGACGAATGTAATAGCAGCAAAGCAACTGACCCACATTCTTAGAAACTGAAATTTGATTTTGTTTGTTTATTTTAGTTTTAGCTCACCTGAGCTGAAATCTCAAGTGAGCTTTTCTGATCACATTTTGTCTGTCGTCCGTCTGTTCGTAAAACTTTTCACATTTTCAACATCTTCTCCAGAACCACTGGGTCAAATTCAACCAAATTTGACATAAAGCACCCCTAGGCAAAGGGGATTTAAAGTTGTGTGGAAACTAAGGAACCCGCCCTTTTTCAAGAGGGAGATAATTAGAAATTATTGAAAATTTTTCAAAAATTTTCAAAATTCTTCTCAAGAACCATTTGGCCAGGAAAGCTGAACTTTATGTGAAAGTATCCTCAGGTAGTGTAGATTCAGAGTTGTGAAAATCATGACCCCAGGGGGTAGGGTGGGGTCACAAAGGGGGGTGGGGTAATTTTAACATAGGAATATATAGAGTAAATATTTAAAAATATGTTTCTCAGAAGCTAAACAGCCAGGAAGGCTGAACCTTATGTGGAAGAATCCCCAGGCAGTGTAGATTCAAAGTTGTGAAATTCACCATACCCGGGGGAAGGGTGTGGCCACAATAGGGGTCGAGTTTTTCCATATGAATATATACAGTAAAACACGCTTATAACGAAGTGCCAGAGATGGGTGATGTTGCTTCGTTATAAGCGTAATTCGTTATAACCGTCAAGTTTACAACATGTAATAAAGTCAAGGGGATTGAAAATCACTTCTCTGTAAGCGCCAATTCATTATAAGCGTGTTCGCTACAACTGTGTTTTACTGTAGAGTAAATTTTCTTAAATTTTTTTTCAGAGAAACTAATCAGCCAGTAAAGATGAAACTTGTGTGGAAGCATTCTCATGTAGGGTATATTCTAGTTTGATCGAACTCTGATCCCCGGGGGTAGAGTGGGGCAACAATGGGTGGATCGATATTTAAATAGGAATATATAGAGTATATCTTTAAAACTCTTCTGAGAAACTAATCAGCCAGGAAAGCTGAAACTTGTGTGAAAGCATCCTCTGGTACGGTAGATTGAAAGTTGTGAAAATCATGACCCCAGGGGGTAGGATGGGGTCACAATGGGGGGGGGGTAATTTTTACATAGGAATATATAGAGTAAATCTTTAGAAATATTTTTCTCAGAAGCTAATTAGCCAGGAAAGATGAAACTGGTGTGGAAGCATCCTCATGCATGGAAGATTCAAGTTTGTTCAAACCCTGATCCCCGGGTGTAGGATGGACCACAATCGGGGTGGGGGTCGAGATTTACATTGGAATATATTGTGCAATTTTTTTTTAAAAATTCTCAGAAACAAATCAACCAGGAAAACTGAAACTTGTGTCAAAAGCATCCTCAGGTATTGTAGATTCAAAGTTGTGAAAATCATGATCCCCAGGGTAGAGTGGGGCTACAATGGGGGGGGGGGGGGGTCAAAGGTTTACATAGGAATATATAGAATAAATCTTTAAAAATCTTCTTCTCAGAAGCTAATCAGACAGAAAAGATTAAACTGGTGTGGAAGCATCCGAATGTAGGATAGATTCAAGGTTACTCAAATCCTGATCCCCGGGGGTAGGGTGGGGCCACAATAGGAGTGGAGGTCTAACTTTACATTGGATTATATAATGTAAATCTTTAAAAATCTTCTGAGAAACTAATCAGCAAGAAAAGCAAAAACCTGAGGGAAAGCCTCCTCAGGTAGTGTAGATTTGAAGTTGTGAAAATCATGACCCCCGGAGGTAGGGTGGCGTAACAATGAGGGGTCAAATTTTTGAAATAGGAATATGTAATGTAAATCTTTAAACATCCTCTTCTCAGAAGCTAATCAGCCAGGAAAGCTGAAACTTGTTTGGATCCTCATATAGGGTAGATTCAAGTTGGTTCAAACCATGATCCTCTGGGGTAGTATAAGCCCACAATGGTGGTTGAATTTTTACATAGGAATATATAGAGTAAATATTTAAAAATCTTATTCTGAGAACCTAATCCGCCAGTAAAGATAAAACTTGTTCGGAAGCATCCTCATGTAGTGTAGATTTAGGTTTGTACAAGTCGTCATCTCGGGAATAGGGTGGGGCCACAATGGGGGCCGAATTTTACACGGGGATATATAAAGTAAATCTTTAAAATTCTTCCTTTCAGAAACCAATCAGCCAGGAAATCTGAATCTTTTTTGGAAGCATCCTCAGGTAAAGTAGATTCAAGTTTGTTTAAACCATAATCCGGGCGAAAAGTGTAGGACGAGTCGCGGGCAGATGCTTTAGATCGGACATCTTTCGTTAATACAATAACGTTGATAAATAGAGTGGATCATTTTAATACAATTTTAGAGTTGATCAAAAGAACTTTCTAGAAAAGAACGGGGTGCCCAGGAATCGGTTTGACTAATTAACGTCATGGCGGAAAGTGTAGGGCAAGTTAACCATTAGGCAGGTACTTTGGATATGACAACTTTGGTTTAGAATATGCAAATTAATATACATACACATGCGGTTTTTAATTTCATACATATTTAACCCACGACAGATTGATAATAAACCTTATACATTAATTTGTTAACAATAAACAGATTGTGGCCTGCGTCTGCATATGAATAAATGATGCATTAATGTATGCATAAAAAGTGGAAGTTCAATGGGGAGGAGTGATCCCCCCCCTCCCCAATATTTTTTTTCAAAAGTCATTTATCTGAAATTCTTACTTGAAACAGTGATAACATTATAATAAAATTTGACCTAAAGAACAATAATTAGAGATACGACACACTAAATACCCACTCCCTGGATAAAAATAAAATGAAAAGGTTAAATCGTTATTTTCTTCTAGTCAGTTGCAACAAAAAGAATGAAGTAAATGTGTATCATCCATTTCAGTTTCGATTTTCCATCTCTGTCCGCTCCTCTTAATGTCCAGCCATGCTTTTTTTTTATATTTCTGTTTTAAAGAATAGGTTAAGAAAGCAATTAAGAAAAATTCGGACACAGTATATACAAAAATGACCAAGAGTATGGTTTAACATATTGGGCATTGCATCTACTAATGTGTAAACTGTTAATTCTTGCGCTTTTATCATAAATTGAGCCGGACGTTACAGTAATCCCCGCACGCCATTTGGACATTTTATCAAAAGTTAATCTTCTTAAGAGGGCTGAATGGCCATTTTTCACTATAATTATTTCCTTAAAAATGAAGAGCTTTATGTAAAGATAAAGGAAAATACTAAAAAAAAAATGATAGTAAAAGATTTTTTTTTGTTTGTTATATATATATATATATATATATATATATATATATATATATATATATATATATATATATATATATATATATATTATTGTTTACGACCAAAAATAAAATTTATAAAATTTGAAGGAAGATAGGAAGATATGATGGTTAATTAGTTGACCATCCAGCCTCTTTAAATTGGGCTAGATTATCATTTCACATTATCTTCTTTTTTCGAAGGCAAGTAGCTACGTTTTCGAAAGTGTGTGGGGGAGGGGGGGGGGGGGGGGGCTCATCGTGATCTCAAAGTGCGAAACATGATGCACGGTTTATCATATTTAAAGAATTGATAAATACTTTTGTTGAGTGGTTTTTAGTTTGAATAACATTTTGATGTGTCTCTAGCTTTGCGACACCATACACTTGTGCAAATACGTTGTATGCTTGTTTAGACTTCAATATGACTGACCATCATAGCAATCATCACCATGTCATCCATTTTTTCAGCCGTTTCTACAAACACGAGCCACATGGTCACAATCACGAGATGTGTTTTGCAAAAAGTGCTACACTCTGGATGGCAAACAATTTAATAGAATCCGAACGAGCATACTACAGAAATTAAACAAATATAAGACGAAAATCGTCTTTATGATTTTAAAATTTCTATTTACGAAAGGATTTTAATGGTTTTGTCATTTTCGCTTGTGTAATATAAGTTGTAACCTTTTTGGCATCGGCCTTCTTCCTATACCGGCTTATAACCAGTAAGACACGTGACATTAACATGTGAGCAATGCAAATAATCAGAAATAAGGCCACAGGTTTAATTACAATTCAAATCAACGTTTTCCTTTTTTTGAAATTCTGAAGGGAAACAGAACAGGACATCTCATTACGTTATGTGTGTTTTTCTCAATAAAAAGAACATCTCAACCGTAAAAATGTACGGTGACAAAATCAATCGGTGATTACCTAGGACTTGTGTGTTTTCTTGAAAATGTAAAATTCACTTTATCTTCGGAAATTGGTGTTCACAAATTTAGAGTATTAATAATTATAAGATTATGTAGAGATAAATAAAATAACTTCTTATTCTTGAGATACATGTAGTATTAAAAAACAGCAGACAAGGTTACAAGTTAAAATAGTGTATGAACCGTATATCCATATAGACACAGAAAGATTGCAAATCATAAAACCCTGTTAAAATAAGATAGATTCAACTGATTTTCTGTAATTCCTTTCAAATTAATATTCTATGTTTCAGTAGTACATTTCGATAAAATAAATTGAAAAGAAACTCCATATGAGCAATTTGCAGTACAGTATTGTACTGTTTTTAATATTTAATTGAGAGACATCGATTGGTTAGATTAACAGCGTAGTTTTCCGGTCTAGGGACCAATACGATTGCATCAAAGTACATTGTGCTCGATATCTAAATGACATCAATGTTTGTGTTTTCATTATATCGATGCACAAATAGAGATTTAAGTATTGCAAAAGTTTGTTTGTGGGTTATACTGTTTCACATGTATTTGTTTGGAGATTAAACCATTTATTTACATTTTTTTTATCTATGACATATATACAGAATTTGGTATCTTAACTGGTAGCTGTTTAATTTTGATAGGAGAGGGTATTAACGTAAGTTTCAACATACACATGCAAAAAAATAAAAACAAAAACAAACAAAAAGCTGTCAATATTTTAAATGTATACAAAACCTAGAAAACCAAGAATTTCAGCATCAAAGGTAAATTTGATTAAGTATTGAATTGAAATTCCAGTTTTAAATACAGAATATTGATAATCATACAGCAAAACGTTTGAAAAATACGTGAGATGAATTTTTATGTAAACAAAAGTAAGTTTACGTTGTTTTAAATACAAAGAAAAAAATCAACAATTGATTGTTGTAATAGAATGATGTAAAATAATATCACTTTTTCTACAAGGTTTTAACAGTATCATTTGTTTATCAAATATTTATGTAGACGATTTTGCAATGTTCATTTTACATGTCATACTTCATTGTGTAAGAGGAATCTATACAATGGAAGATATTTAATTCCAACTGATAATAAAACAAAAACTGCAAAGAGAGTATCTGAAATCAATAGCATCTGTGTGGTATTTAACATTTGATAAAGAGAAAATGTAGGACAAGCTAGAGCAAAGCTCTTCGCAAAGCAACTAGTAGGCCTTCCGTTAATGTAATAAGTAAAAGTCGGCAGTTCGTGCTTAAAGCAGGATCATGAAATCAATAACTATAAGACGAACAAAAGACAAAAATCCGAATGATTCTTGGTAAGACTAAACAAAAAACGAATTATTCTAAGTAAGAGTTAACAAAATCCAATTAGTCCTTGGAACGAGTAAAAAAAGTCTAACCGGTCCTTGGAAATCTGAGTAAGTCCTAGTACAACTCTACAATTTTATCAAATTGTTTCTGATACGAGTAACTTTAGTTTAAAATTTTCACTACTTTCTTAACCAAGACCGCGGGAATAAAGTTATCCGGAAGATTTTTTAAACCTCTTTTAAAACAGATTTCAGATTGGAATTAAGCACGATTAACTTTAAAACACTGTTTGTGTTTAAAAATTGTTATAAAACCTTTTAAAATAATCAAGTTCCATGTACTTAGTTTAAAGATAAAACGCTCTAGCCCCTTGAAACACCATAATATGTAATATATGAGTAAGAGTAAGACTGAAGATAACCTCAATATGAACATTTTTGCTTCTTTAATTCATAAAAATGCTTGCTTTCTAAAGGGTTAAAATAAAAAGACTTTATAGCCCTTTTGCCCCCTAATTAATGGGATCAGTCCTTTTTTTTTCTTGATATTAAATGAAAGGTCTCATAAATTTAAACATATTTTGTTCAACAAGTGTTGAAGAATCAATAACCGTTCTAGAGATATCAGAAAATCGGATATCTCAGATTTGCGCATTTTTCATATTATCAAATAATAGGATCATGTACGCACATTCATCTACTATCCCTGAAAGTTTCATGTTTCTATCACAATTAGTTTTAGAGAAGATATGTGGACAAAATGGTTCCTAAAAATTCACTTAATCCTCAAAATCTCAAACTTGAAGTGACGTCATCAGCCAAAATTTACATTATAATTAGAACGTTTGATGCTCTATAATTCCTGTAAATATCATGCAGATCAGTCAAGTAGTTCACGGGAAATAGCATAGGCAAAAAGTCTGGGGAAAAATAATAAACTAGAGCAAAACTCATTGCAAAGCAACGAGTGGGTCGTCCTATAATGTCGAAAGTAAAGCTAAAAGTTCCTGTAAGAAGCAGATTTCTCAAACCAATAACAAGAGTAACTAAAACAAAAAGATACACAGAAAAATCGAATAATTCTTGGTACGACTTTATGAAATCCGAATTATTGTAAGTACAAATTAACAAAAACGTTAACGATTTCAAGAACGACTTTACCAAAAAAAATACGAATGTGTTCGCTTACCAATTATCGAATTATTTTAGGTACAAGTTAATTCAGTTTTAAACTTAACACCATTTTCTGAACCTCGAATGCGGAATCAAATTTCCGGGAAATTCAATATTTAGAAACGCTATTATCTCTGTAATGCATGTTTAATTAAAAACGGATTTCATTTCTAAAATCAGCTCAAAAAACTAATTTTGCATATATAATTAATCACTAATTATTGCTCAGGAAAGATTTATTATAGAAAAACTTTGTAGCCCTCCCGGCCTGCAGTTTGAGGGGTCACCCCCTTTTTCTTGATAACAAATGAAAAGTTTCTTAAATATAAACATAATTTGTTTAACACATGTCAAACGGTTGTTGACGGTCCAAGAGATATCTGAACAACTGTGTTTTAGGGGCCAACCCCTAACATTCTTACCGGGACCACCAACAAAAAAATATGTTAGGTAGCATATTGTTCAAAACATTATTCTAAGAAACTGTTCTTCTACATTTCGCCCCTGTAGTGCGGCTTTGTTTTTTTTTTCCAATTAATTTTATCATACCACATATTTAGTAATACTCTCCTTATTGACAAGTGTCTATTTGTTTCACGAAGTGATTTCCAAGTAGAATGGTATCAAATCTTATAAAAGGTTAAGCTACTGAATTTCTGTTCTAAGTTAGAGGGAAAAAAACACTTGTTATAGAATGAAACAAAAATACTTTTATGGACTCATACACATTACTAAGATGATGGAGCCACAAAGACATCATGTTTTCTGTTCTTGACTATTTCAGAAGTTTACAAACTCCCATTTTGACAAGCCAGATGTAAAAATAAAATATTTTGCTGGGTTTTAAGTCGATTAAGTTGTATTACAAACTTATACTACACAGCTTCAATAAAAAGGTTTTTTTTTAGTTAATGTGCATACATGTATAACAATAAATGGATTTCCTTAAGGAACACATACATGTATCTATATCACTTTAGTGTAACTTAAAGAAGTGTATATATTTTTGTTTCTCGTTTTTAAAGATTGTTCACTATAAGAACTTAGAAAAAATGGATAATAGTCCTAAGATAAAAGCGTGTATACTTAAAACACATCCCATTCTCTTATGAATTAAGGCATCCCGTATAAGCCGGTACTCTTTCAGTTAAAACTTTATGACATTTGTATGCACAAAAAATTTCGTTAACTTTGCCAAATTGAAGCGAGTACTGGTCTACAAGTATTACTTTTTACCCTCATATCATGCAATACCCGAACACATAATCAATTTTATGAGATTAAGAAAATCTCAAACAACATTTTTCGCACTGGCTCCCATATCGAAAAGTTTACCGTTTTAGAGTAATAAAGCAAAGACTTTGGGATCTAGATCCCTAATTGAAGCACCCAGTCCCTTTTCCATGGTATCAAATGTAAGCCCTTAATATTTTGCACAACTTTTGTACTGTATGTTTATAGAAAATACTTAAAACTAAAAAGTTATGGAGCAAAAATATTAGCAAAATTTAGCATTTTTTAAAACAAATTTCGATTTGATTTTTAAGTAGTTTACGTGGGTTAATCAAACAAATAAAACTTGGAGGACAAGGTTCAAGGGGTCTATATTAGAGATTTGTAATTCAAAACTTTTTGCTACGGATCAACTTGGAGCCTCTGCAGGTACACGAGCCCCACTAAAAAAATAATTAAAGGGGAGTAACTCAAAACCGGAAGTAGCAATTTTACAATGTTTTGTGCTATAGTGAGCTAATGTACCCTAAAACATTTGATTAATATCGGATAAAAAAAAGCGAGATATTAAGGTTTAAAGAAACGTCTAGAAGAAAAAGAAGAATAAAAATAATGAAAAATTTCCAACAGAATCAGTACAAGGTGTTCCGTTGGAAGACCTTAACTACAGCAAAGTTTGTTGGAAAACAACGAGTGAGTCTTCCGTTAAAGTCGATAGTAAAGTTTGAATTTCCTGTAGGAAGCATATTTCGGAAATCAATAACAAGTGATACTGAAACAAATAAAATATCAAACGCTTCTTGGTACGAGTTACAACAAAATTCCAATGATTCTAAGAACGAATTAACGAACATCTAAACAATTGCAAGAACGACTCAACAAATACAAATTCGAATATATTCAAGAACGACTTAACAACTATCAAATTATTTTTTGTACGAGTTGATTATTTATTATTAATATTATGTTTTAAACCAAGAATGTGGGATAAAAATTTCCAGAAAATCAATTTAAAAACCTCGAAATTTTTGCAATGCATTGCCCAATTTTTAAACAGATTTCAAATTTGAACTCGTTCTGTTATTTTTCTTATCAATAACGATGAAAAGAACATTTTTGCTTCTATAATTGATAACAAATTTATGCTCGGTAAAGAGTTATAATAAAAATAGAGCCTTCCTCGTCCCTAATTCAAAGGACCAGTCCATTTTTCTCGATCTCAAATAAAAAGTCTTGTAAATATAAACACTTTATTCAACAAGTATTCAGAATTGTTAACCGTTCTATAGATAACTGAACAAATGTGTATTAGGGGCCGACCCTTTAATTCCTTACTGGGGCCATGAAACAAAATCTTGTAGCATATTAATAAGAACATTATTCTGAGTAACTTTTGTTCTACATTGCTTTTTATAATGTTTCTCCTTTTTCAGTTATTAATGATCAAAGATTTGGAGTTCTGGCCCCTTGAAGCCCCTAATAACGTACATGTATCACATAAACCTTCTATGGAATTATATAGATGACCAGCTGTACAATGAATACTTTTGCTTCTATAATTATTAACACATAATTGCTCAGTAAAGAGGTTTAGTTAAAAGAGTTTAGAGCCCTTTTGACCCCTTATTTTAGGGGCCAGGCCCCGTTTTCTTGATATCAACCGAAAAGACTTGTAAATATAAACATATTTTGTTCAAAAAGTATTTAAGAATTGTTGACCGTTTTAAAGATATCTGAACAATTGTGTTTTAAGGGGCGATCCTTAAACTCCTTACTGGGACCATGAACCAAAAGTTTTAAGGTGACATATTGATACGAACATTATTCTAAGCAACTTTTGTTCTACATTGCTTTCCAAAACATTCTCCTTTTCTAGATAGTTATGATCAAAGTTTTTGACTTCTGGCCCCTTGAAACCGCTAATTACGTAACATATGATTAAAGTAGGGTAATGCATACATATACAGTTGTACAATAAACATTTTTGCTTTTATAATTAAGAGGCTGTCCAAGCAAACATCAGGCGAATATATAAGAAAACGTCGCATAACGATTTTCCCGAAGTTTTTGTTTTCCCTCTAAAATAGTTTCTTTGTAATATCTTTTGACCCACAATAATGATGATTTGTTTGAAAAAATAATTTAAGTGGTTATACGGACGGGAAGATACATATTTCATTCTCTTATATAAATCATTGAAACCATGTACCCAACTGTAAGCTTTATAATCCAATACGTTGTTATTAGTGAGGGTTTGTATTTTTTATAAATGAGAAAAAAACTTTGACTTTTTATTGATAAAATAAAATGAATGGGAAAAGCTTGCGTTGAAAAACTGTAAACAAGAATATTTTGGAAATATTTGATAATTTCAGTTACCTCCCTTGCCAAATGAATATTTGGAGGCTTAAAAACTGAAGAAAAATATAAAAGCAATAAATTTTCAACTATAAATAATTCATATAAAATCAGCTTAATTATTTATGATAGACATAATTTTTTTAACGCTGAAATATATTTTAAAAAAATATTCAGTGCGCGTATATATTCAAAACCAGTATAAACAAAGATGGCCGCCGCTAACGTCTGTGCATAGCATGCTGCCAGAGGAGATTGTTTTTCGGTGTTTTGGTGAGGTTGCCTCGATCTCAAATACCATTTGAAGTTAAATAAGGTCGCCAGTAATAGTAAGCATCCCGAACCTATTATTGAAACTGTGATGAATTACTGTTACCAGACGAATTTCTACAAGTCGGCCAACAAACTATGCAGCTATGGGTACATTGATGTACACATCTACTCCTCAAACAAAATAGCATGAGGTGTTCACCTGATGACGACAGAGGTATGACATTTCTTGACAAACGAGAGGGGTCAGGTAAATAATATGCATAGTGGAGAGAGAGAGAGAGAGAGAGAGAGAGAGAGAGAGAGAGAGAGAGAGAGAGAGAGAGAGAGAGAGAGAGAGAGAGAGCATTCTAATATTTATATTGTTTAATATCAGATGTTTAGTTGCACATTTAATTTGCATTAATTGCATAAACATGCCATGAATTAATCTCGGTAAAAAGAAAGTACAACATGATCATAGAGTTTTTCATGTGGTTAATATTGGGAAAATATCCTGCAAAAGTTTTAGATAGGATTGTGTTGAGAAGTGGAGTACTTTTTTTTTTCTTGATAGGTCAATTAAGTCTTCAATCTTCATCTCTTTAATTTTCGAATTTGAAAAACATTGTTTTGTAAAAAAAAAATTTAAAAAAATGTAATGAAATGACAAGTTTTTATATCATACACAGCAGAAAATATTGTTGTTTTTTTTTTTTTGGTTAGCACAGCAATATTATTTAACACAGCAGCTATTGACTTGGCAATCAGTCAGAGTACATATCTAACATATGACAAGAAATGTAAATAAACAATTTCACACAACAGTATGGTATTAGTTTTGCTTATGCTAATCAGAATATGAAATGGAATCTCCGTATGTGTTCCACAATATTTATTATCAATTTTAAGATCTTAACACTTGAAGGACATGAATTTGTTTTATTATGTGTTTCTCTTTTTTTTAAGAGAAGTGCAAAATGAAATATTCATCTGGAAAATACTGTCCTTATATATTGAAACTTGGATAAATTATAGAAGAAAAAAAAACCTACAAGATTGCTGAAAGAAAAAAAAAACATCAAGTTACTTGGCATGATGGATCTAAATGACTATTTCAGCATCTAATATCATGGGTAAAAATGATATTCCTGCATATGAAACAGTGAAAGTGTGCCGAATAAGAAAGAGGATAAAGAAGGAGGTCCAGGGATAATGTGGAGCAGTAATTTGAAAGGATATATTTAGATGGCAGAGAAACTAACTAGATTTGCAAGTCATAAATAAATGGCCACATACATTTAAATTAACCAATGTTTTTCTAAGGAGCGGTTAAATTTCCAGAAGATATCACTTGGAATTTCTTTTTCACAATTCAATCATCGGCACATTTATCTCAATGAAAGGATGCAAATAAGATTAAATTAAGATGCTTTGAAGTTTGGCCAATAAGATTGGCCACATGAGAGAGAGAGAGAGAGAGAGAGAGAGAGAGAGAGAGAGAGAGAGAGAGAGAGAGAGAGAGAGAGAGAGAGAGAGAGAGTGTGTGTTGTCTTCATGCACAATGCACTGTATGCACATGTTATCATTTAGCATTTTAATGCTCAATAAATTGTTATCTTGCATGAGTTTATTTTCTGTTTATTTATTCCAAATTGCTACTGCACACTTTCTAAGATAACTAATTTTATTTTAATGTAATCATTAGTTTGATATCTTCATTTATCATGGTTGTTTGTCAAAGTAACTTATACTAGTCTTTTTAATTTGTATGTAAAGATATCTGAATATCTTGAGTAAATGTAATTAAATATATTAATTAGTACAACAGTGCCCACTGTTAACATGCAAATACTGACATCACTTAGCTATATTATAATATAAAATAACACTGTCCTAGTAAATTGTCCAAACATAGCAATGATACATGTTAATCAAATGCATTCTTTGACCCTTATGCACTGCTTATTTATTCAAGTATGTACAACATGCTTTAAAGTTAGTCAGCTGAGTAATTTAGAAATACATTTTTAAAAAGAGGAATATACAGTTTAAAAGAGGCACACTGATTCTCATATGACCATGGATTTGATTTTAGAATAGGGTTTAAAAGGGGGGGGGGGGGTCAAAGCACACTGTCCCATGTATATTTTAGCTGCTCATCATACTTGGATTAAAAATGGTTTAGTATGAGGGATCAAAAAATCGGGGGGGGGGTGATTTCTGACTTTTCTGCTAGATTCATTGTGGACAAGTCTGACAAAATAATTGTTGTATACCAGTCTGTCTATGTTAATTTTTAATCAAAAGTTAAACACCTGCCTAGAATTCGCAAAAGCTACTCACCTTTTTATTTGATTTATATGCACTCACTGGCAGTATATGACGTTAGAAGTGACGCTGTTTTTATAATTCAATCAAAATCAGCCAAAGATTGACAGTTTTCTTATCTTTTTTTCGAATTGGAAATATATAGCGACTCTTCGAACAAGAACAAACTTTCTGTCACTTATAAGTACTGGAGAGATACATCTTTGGTGAAAATATTTTGTTTGTTCAAGCAATCACTCAATGTTTTCTTAAAGAAAAACAGCTTGAAACCAAGCCGTTTAATGCTAAAAATGCGAACATGGCGGGAAAAGGTAAACTTTATGATGTCATATTTTTAAATTGTGGTCATTTAAATCAAAATGAAAATTATGAAAAAACTTCAAATGTATATTTGTACAAATTAAACAAAGAATTACAGTAAAATGACGATGTTCATTCAAGGGGACCATTTTAGGCTCAAACCATATATAGTCCTTTGGTGCAAATCGGTTGAATAGTTTTCGAGGAATAAAGGTTTAAAAAGGGACAAAAAAGAATACTAAGAAGAATAAAAATAATAGAAGGAAACAGTAGAAAAACAAGAGAGTCTTCCTTTGGACCCTAAAAAGTGAAAAAGAAACAATAGAATTATAGAAGTGTCTTCCGCAGAAACGGAAGACCCTAATAATTTAAATTTTAAAAAAAAAAGCTAATAATCAATGATATTCAAATGATGATGCTATATCTGTAGAGTTACACTGAGTAAATCATCGGTACATTCATCTATACAACTTTAACGTTTCGTGAGCAATTTACTTCTCCAGTACTGTATACTGTGATTTCTTTCGACTCTTCTTTTTATCCATGTATCCATGTATGTAGGTAAGACCTACGACGTGGTTTTTCATGACTACTGTACGGACACAAACAGATAAAATCGTATGATAAATCCAGTTTTATGGATTATGTGGAAGATTGTCTTAGAAAGTCACGATGCCAGTCCATTAATTACTACCAGGGAGTCCACCTCTATCACACGAATTTTGAAATTTTGATTCTGCTCTGTATGTAGAGAAGCCTGGCTTGATAAACAGCGATGTTGAAGACTGCAACAAGGTAATATTGAGTTCAGTTTCTAGAAGTTGCATTTTTATCAATTCAGGTGACCCTTTATTTCTAATCGTAATTTCATTTTTGTAATTGCCATGATTTGATCTCTCATTTTTTCAGTTCTGGCTGGATTTTGTAACGATGCGATTTTGTTTTTTCGAAAGATGAAAAAAAAAGTTTTCCTGAATATGAAATTAATTTCTTTTCTTTTGAGTTAATGTCAGATATTAGATATTGAACATTTTTTTTTAAAATAATAATCAACATATCTGCTATTGTTAATAACAACGATACTTAAATTGTTCTCAAGCTATAGTATGCGTACTTACTTATTGATATATCATGCGCCGAGGAGGCGTAAATGATTGATCTGCCTCTTAAACTTAAAATTTCTGTTAAAAGACGCGTAGCTTTGTTATACTTTTTTAAAATTAGGATACTTTTGTTGAGTACGAAAGCCTATCGAGCTCATTTTCGTAGGTAAAAAAAATCGCTAATAAACGCGTAACTTTCAATGAATAAGTGTAACGAAAAACTTGTTGAGTTGTACTTTCGACTTGGACTATACCATGTTGAAATATTAAGTTTTCTAGCTGTTGTGGATAAAGTCATAATTAGTTATTCGACATTAAAGAGACCGTTAAAGAGATTACTGCTTACAAGAAGAAAAATATATTTTGATGTATGTGATGTTGCTTTGTTTATTCTGAATGATCTTCAAAATGCGGGACAACAGCATGGTTACAAATGGATGCCTAACAAGTGTAAACTATCAGGATTAATTGTTTCTCGAGACACTGTGTACCATTTGATGAAAAATTTGGACCCAGATGGGATATTGAAGCGAAAAAGAAGAAGACTAGATCGTCGACAATATGTGAGCAATGGTCCTGATAACGTATGGCATATTGACTCTTATTAAAAACTAAAGCCGTATTGCATACCTATAAATGGGTGCATTGATGGATTTTCAAGAAATATTTTTTTGGATGGAGGCCAACTCAACCAACAGTAATCCGAATTTTATAGCTGATTACTATATAAAAGCCGTACAACGCAGGAAGGGATGTCCGCAAAGGGTAAGAGCTGATGTGGGAACAGAAAACGTTTACATCAAACAGATGCAAAAATTTCTCAAACGCAATCATGATGACGCTCAATCTGGTAAAAACACTTTTTCATATGGAAAACGCACACAAAACAAAAGGATAGAATGGTTCTGGGGAATTCTAGGGAAAGAAGTTGGACAGTTCTAGTTGAATTTATTTGCAGATATGGCTAGCTGCATTGGGGAAACCATCTTGTGGATTTTTCTTAGACAAAAATTTAGTACAGTTTTGCTTCATGGACATTATTCAGGTAAAATTCGTGAGATGAAACTGATATAACAAAAATAATTGTACATGTGGTAATATTTGTTTGTTTTTTTTATTAAGAATTTTAAACCGGCCCTATTTACATGCTTTTTATACGCATATTTATTACACCTCAGTTTTCAAACAAAAGGTAAATGTGGTTATATCATATTAATTTGGAAAGAAACACTCAACCACATTCCTAAAATAAAAATGGGATGGTCATGGCCATTTTTAAACTATATTACTTTCCTTCAGACGAAGATTGTTGTATATTAGATCGGAAAATAGTTTATTACGCCAATTTTTTTTAGAAAGATTTGGATAACTTAGTGGAAATCTGGTACACACACTATATCTGGTGGAAAAGGCATGCATGGTGGAACCATACCAATTATGCTCTACACACTTCCTGAACTATATAATAAACAACGCTGTCTATGTTACGCAAATAAAGCAGAAATCGACGCCTGCTCCGAAGAAACGACTCCTAAAGCTGACTTCTCTTTTGATGAGACTGTTTGTGATCTATGCCTTTTAAATATTGAGGGAGATGGATACGCTATTCCAAAAGATTGCGAGGATGCAAGAAAACTGTACACCCACCTAAGAGAAACACTTCCCAGGCACGTAGCATCAGGGGGGGGGGGGGGGCCAGGGGGGGCCTGCCCCCCCCCCCCCCCACTTTTTCTCGCAGCAACCAATTTTTTTAAATTTACATATAAAAAAATGAATGAGTTGCCCCCCCCCCCCCCCACTTTTTTGGAAGTAAGTAAAAAAAAGTGAAAATAAGGAAATGAGGAGTGAAATTGAAGTTACTCCCCCCCCCCCCCCTCCCCCCCACGGATTAGGATTTTGAAGATTCTTGGAAACTTTAAATTTCCTTTTTTTTGGCTTGTCAAGATTTTTTGGAGGGGTCTGGCCCCCCCCACTTTCAAAAACGATGCTACGTGCCTGCTTCCATCATCCTTTAATAAACAAATTAACTTTATTTACTACAAATTACAATCTTTTGTTCGGGTAGGGCCGGCCGGGGTTGTTATCCAGCATTGTTAAGGAAAATTTGAATGCATATGAAAGCATTATAATTTTTTAATCTATACGTCTAAGTTAAGACACTTTGCCAATTAACTAAAAATTGGCTGCTCGAAAGTAACTCTTTACAACTTCGTTATTTCAACACCAGAGATGTAATGTCTGTGAAATATTATTGATATATTCAGAGCTAACGGATGGCTTATGGTTTAGTGATTTCTTTGATAAAATGCGCCCACCTGTAACGCAGAAATGAAAGATGTTATAAATGTAAGAGAGGGCTGGAGTTGAAAATACTTTCCAAGATATCAAATATAGAAATATAAATTTCTAACGAACTGTATATAATTCCGATTAAAATTCAACGATGTACATGTACCAGACACCCCCCTCCCCCCCCCCCCCTCCCCGCCAACTTCACGGACTTTTGTAAATTTGTGAAGTGATATATATTTTTATTTTATTTAGTGTTGTTTATTTAGATTTTCAGTCGGTTTGCCCCCCCCCCCCCCACACACACACACACTTCAAAATACGTTTGCGCTAGCCCGTTGAGCTGCATTTGTTCGAAATGCCATGCTTTCTTGAAAAAGATATAGACGCATCCACCAAGCACCGCTGATCATCAATTCAGGCAGATGTGCCTGACATGCATACAGGATGTTAAATCAATAACAACCATTTGGATTTCTCAACAAAACAGATTCGTTGTAAATATCATACGGTCAAGAGGAATGACAGCGTTGAATTTAAATCTTTGTAATATATACCGGTATTTCATCGAAATTAGAATTTGTTTTTGGTTTAAAATAAGAAATACTTTTTCTTTCAAAGCATTTGATGAGACTACTTATGCACGTATTCTCGTAGTTTGTGTTTGTTTGTTCGTTCAATACTTTTTGTACTTTTATTACTTTTATCATTTATTTCAGCACCCTTTACATTGTACTTGTATATAATTGAATTGTACATTATTTACGTACGTACCATATGCATCCATAGCAAACAAATACAGTAAAATTTGTTAAGTACGAATATGTAGCGAAATCTCGGTTATAGGGATGTCTTGTGGAGTTCCCGAAATTTATTATTAACAAATACTTGCAAGATTTTACGGTTATAACGAATTCAGACAGAACAAATTCACGGTTATAGCAAATTGATTTTGAGTCCCGTAGAGGGGAAAAATAACGAATTTTGAAATTTTTATAACGATTTTTTTATCGATTAAAAAGTTAGCAATACAGAAAAACATAATAGTTTGAATGAATTTTTTATCACATACAATTTTCCAACTTTCAATCCAATCATTATAGGTTTCAAAAGAATGTATTTTTATTTCATGCCTCAATTTGAATTGATTGTAGTCTGGTGGAAGAAAACATGTATATAGCGAATTTGTTATATTAATTATTACGATTTCATAATACGGTTATGACGAATTACGAATACTGTAAAACGAGAAAATAGGGCGCACTACAAATTTTAGCACCTTTGGCGCAACTGCCTCTGAGCGCTAAAATTAATAGTGCGCCAACGATTTTCCCAATGTATTAAATTTCTTCAAGTTGCAAAACAATAACGTCAGTCCATCTTTAAGGCTTTATAGAAGTGTTCATTTAAATATCAGATCTGTTTGTTTAAACAATTACACAGGTAAACGGTTTGGGTTATCGGGTATAAGTGCCTAAACATGGTTTAATTAATTCAGTTTTAATTCCTTTTTAATATCTCTCATTAGCACCTTGAAAATTGGGCTTCTCCCCCTGCCGCTTTCATTTAGCGCCTGGAGGTGAAAATGTGATTAAGCGTGGCGATCGTTTACGCTGACAATACATGATTGATCATAATTTCTTTGATTTATGATTGGTGGATATATAGATAACAAGACGATACCTATTTTTGTGATTTTTAATGTAAAATTACTGTGAAAAAGATTCTTTCATGGTGATCGAAACTCATGGTAAATGTAGCATTCGATTTTACTTTTAGTTTCGGAACTCTTCTAGTGTTATCCAAGTCGACACGTTAAATTCAGTCCGATAACTCAAATTTGTTTACCAACAAAAATTACACATCATCGCCAATAAATGAAGTTTTCATATCAATCTATTGACGATTTACACAAAAGTAAGTGTATGGTTCTCAACGACAGTTTACCATGCATGCGAGATAGATATCAAAGTCGTTCTGTTCACGTGCTTGAGTGAAACCAACACTAAATTTTGAGCGTGATCGTTTATCAAACAACAACATTTTTGAAGGTATTCTTTTTTAAAGAAAAGATGCATGCGCTAAAATATAATTGCGCTAATGTACTGGCACTTGCGTTTGCGCTAAAATACGTATGCGCCAAATTTTCTCGTTTTACAGTATAGGGAAGTATATCAACTGGTCTCTAGGACTTCGCTATAACCGAGTTTAAATGTATATTGTAAAGCGTGAGAGAAAATACGAGTGAATTTGAATTTAAAAAGAAATGCATGAGAATAAAATTAATATCAATAAGCCATGCACATCAAAACCATGTTTTGGAATTATAATTTTTATGAAAATTTAAGAATGGAATGAACTATATAAATATAAACGTGAATGGTATCGATCAAAATCCTACTGCAACTTTAAATGAAAATATGCAAATCATATTAGTGCGAAAATTTACTCAACAGCTAGGTTGAAAATGTTTTTTTTTCTCCATTATCTCTTATCTTCCCATGATGATGAAATTAAATTTAGTCATTAATTAATAATGAAATATATCAAGAGGAAGTGTAGTAACGTCCGCTAATGATCAGTGCAGATACGTAGGTATGATGCCTATCTTTGTACTTCGACCTACTGATAGAATGAAATATTCTCTTTAGAGCTGTACAGACAAAATCATCCATGTCTTGATGATTGCTTTGCCTGTCCACTTCTCTTTATAACGATGTACACATATCAGCGGCGCTTCCCTGAAACCATGCACTTCACCGCCAACAACTGCATTAATTATTGGTAGATGGTACAATTAAACACGCTAGTCAAATCTTCCTAATGTTTTGTAGTATTACAGCATCCTCTAATTACACAATTAACTTTTAACAAGACAAAAACGTCTATTTTAACCATTTGCCGTAAAAATTAGATAACTCATGTTACGAACGATAACTCAAGGTTATGCAAAATTCGGAATGTATGCATAACACGGGAAAGTTTAATGGAATATCCCATCCGCATTGGATTTTTTTATCTAGAATTATTTTTTTTTTTGGACAGTGATAAAAATTATAGTGAATTTTGAATTAAAGAACAAAGTTTAAAGATATGACGCACTAAATACCCACTCACTAGTTAAAATATAATTAAAAAAAAACTTTTTATATTTTCCCCAGTTACTCTACTACTGATGTACGCATAAAACAGGGATGTTGCATTAAAAGGAGTAAGGGCGATTACTATTTCCCTTTTTGAAAAAAAGAGTAGTTTAGGCTTTTATTTCAAATTATCACTGACTTCGCATTTTCCGTACCTAGCATATTGTTTATATTTTGTATACGAGTATATGTATGTAATACTGATGAACCCATTGGCTTTAAGTTGAAATAAATAATAATAAATTATTAGAGATAGTGTTTTAAAATTATAATAAATTTGATCTAAAGATAAAAATTAAGAAAAGAGACACGACCCACTAGACCCCTCCCGCCTTTTTTTTGGATATCAAATCTTTATGCATGTGCGTGACATGAAGGGTTAATACAATAGGTGATGCCAAAAACTAGATGTGTTGTAACGCCACGAATGCCCCAACAGGCGACCAAAATTTCAAATGCCAAATTAAGTATAACATTTGTTTGATTGCAGAATAAGTTATACTGTGGAATCATGAAAATTGGTGGTGGCTCAATTTTCATGGTATTCGTGGGTAGCCCTTTCCCATGAATTTACATCCTCCACGAAAACACATTTTGAAAGGGTTAGTTTTCTTACTGAAACTGAAATTCAAATTAAAGTTGAATATGTGCAATGGTTGTTGAGATAATGATCGGAAAGTGAATGATGACAGAAGGACTGAATGACGGAACGGTTTAACACTAGATGCCCCGGCCATTACATGGCGAGGGCATACAAATAATATTTCCAGTTGTAACAATAAACTGTTTACCCTCTGCGATTGGCAATGCTGTTTTCATTGAAGATCCTGAAACAAAAACTATGTACCTGGTATATAAAATAATGCTTTTTTATTATATATGGGTTTTCTGTCGGTTTTTTTTTCACTGGAGATTGTCATTAGCAGAAATAGTTCACCATCTTGCAAAAATTGCATTCGTTTGTTTATCTTGTTAAATAAGCTCTCAATATTCTTGATAATGCTTTTGTGTACATAATACTAATGAAATTCATCTTGTCATCACAAGTTTACTTTCTATTGTTTTAAAAAGGAATATCTTCATCCCAAAAAGAAACACGAAGAACATGTGTATTGTATACATTTTTAATAGCATGTATTTAACAAACAACACTATTGCTTTATAAAACTTTTCACATTATAAATCATTTGTCATTAACACAAATCATGTTGATTCTCTGTTTATAAAATTGAATAAAACACGAACAAATAGCGATATTTGGCGTCTTGGTTTACAATCTTTTGTTAACTATTGCATTTACCTAATGCATAACTTGCAATATTGTCATTCATGTTTCCATGCATGCGTTTAAGTTTAATCTGATATTAATAAACATATGAAACACTACATATGATATTCATAGCACAG
Source organism: Magallana gigas (assembly GCF_902806645.1). NCBI lineage: Eukaryota > Metazoa > Mollusca > Bivalvia > Ostreida > Ostreidae > Magallana > Magallana gigas. The sequence goes on along the minus strand of NC_047560.1, from coordinate 37,473,713 downwards.
ATATTTGCATTCAAAATTGATATGAACTCAGTTCGGAACTTCAAGAAATTCTCATATTGTTCTGGCAATTCCAACAACGATGAACAAGTGTGGGCCATAGGACGACGTTCAAGGCCTTCGACTTTTACAAACGAAACTTCAATACATTTTTCGGTTAGAAGACTGGCACCGGTGCAGAATCTCAGAAAGCGTGTCAGGAGATCAGAATCCATCTCTCTTATGAATCGTTTCAGATGATGAGATGTGAATGTGGTATCTTCGCACATATTTTCAGGAAATTTAAGAAGGCGTATTACACGTCTTTGAGTCGGTATCAAGTTTTTGTACAGCGACTGCATTTTTGACAATGGCAAATGCATCTCTTTCAAGACTGGACTCCAATAATCAATAGCAAACATCGCAGCCTGTACTACGTCTTGATCTCGAAAAGTATAAAAGATATGAATATGAAAATTTCAGGATAGGTAGACCATGGTCTGAAATTGTGCTATTGCTTTTGTTTTACGCCAGTGGCACCATTCTCTAGAGCTTGCAATGGCTCGAAAATTGGGTACGAATTTGATTTTTTCTCCCTTTTTTTGTCCACAAAATTTCTCAGAGATTGCCCGATAGATTATCATAAAATTTGCAGAAATGATAGGAAAAAAAATATCTCGAGGAGTTTTTTTTTCATTTTTTCCAAAATTCATTTCCTGTCATCCGTTTCCTGTCCAGCAAAAAAAAAAACCTTGTGACATCGAGATCCTTACAATGATAAGGATTTGAACATTCATACTTTGTAGGATTATAGACCTATAGTTCTAGATGTCTTTAAACTATTTTGCTTTGTTAGTCAAAACTTCCGGTCGTCACTGTAAGCACTTCAAAATTTTTTTTTTTCCGCCTTTAATTTATTTCACATGGAATTGAACTATAAGTATTAATTCATACATATGTCATCTATCCGATATTAAATAAACAAAAACATTCTAATTCCGGTGAGATCTTAAATATTTCAGATAGCCTTTTTTAAACAAATGTTTATGAGATCTCAGAAAGTGCAAGTGATCAAGTCACAAATCTTACATGGAAGATAGACTTTAGATTTGATTGAATATGCGTTTAACTGCTTTCATTTTGTCAACCGTCACTTCATTTGTTATCAATCATATTTATATTACAATATATTATGTCATGATAAAAATTGATGAATAAAATTAACTTTCATTTTTAATTTACAGACGACGACGTAGACAACTTAATTACCAGTAGTAGCAACAGTGCACAACCAGTTTAAACGAAAAACAAAAATCGATATTCATTTTAATGAAATTGTGCATCGGGACAAAACGCAGTAAAATGGCGAATACATATGTTGTTATTGCTGCATCAATTTTCTTCTGCATTGGATTTATTGGAAATTCTTTCACCGTGTGTTTCGTGATTTTCTCTAAACAGCTGCACACTCCGACTTACGTCATGATTGGATGCCTAGCATTGTCTGACCTGCTCGCCTCTGTGACGCGATATGTTACAATATTACCTGATCCATTTAAATCTTTTTTTAATGAACATTATCATGAAAATATATATAATATAGTCTCCTTTTTATTCATCCACTCGGCATTTTTCCATATGGTATTAGTATCATATGTACGTTTTGTATTCATTACAAACCCCCTGCGAAGTTTGAAATTGACCTGTAAAACAATTTTGTGGATGTCCTGTGTCGTTTGGATAAGCTCTATTATCGTTTCCATCGGATACGGAGCAGTTATAGTGCTAGTTTTAAAGAACATAATATCTGTCGAAACGCTTGTTTTGAATGAACTTGGGTTTGCTTTGTATGTTGGTGGATTACCATTTATTATTGTAGTTGTTTTTAATGTTCGAAAGCTGTATTATCTGTATAACCAAACAGCTTCTGTTCGACGAACCAGAATAGCAAATTCGATGTCGTTGATGTTTTGGATAATTATCGTGATTTATCTCCTAAGCACAATATATCCTTTATTTTACACAATCGACTATGCCGTGTTAAAAGACAGGCCACTTCTAAATAGAAGTTTATACCTAGTCCATGAACTGTTTAATTTTTCATTGCTTGTTAATAGTTGTTTGAATCCTTTAATATATTTCATGTTTTCACCCCCTGTTGTAAGACTCCTATCCCGATTAAGAACATATTGTAATCATGGGTCAGATCCACGTATGAGCAATTCTGGGGATCTATTCACAATAAGTCGTACGTCCACGAGTGCACTTTAAACTTACGACAAGCGTACGTTTACGTTTTAGGGGTTATTCACCAGACGGAACCCCCCATCCCCCCCCCCCACTTGATCCGTACATAATATGTAGTACGTTTATTACATTACATACTTATATTAAATCAGGTATGCCTATGTTTTACTGATTTAATGCATTTGTAGGAATAAAAGAAAACGCCTTTATTATAAAATAATTTTAGTAGTTTTACCTAATACTGATTCGACATACCCGGAATTGATGGCGCATAATATATCTCTATTCCTATAGGTAAGGTTTGTAATTGTAATTATGAATTGTATACTCGAATGATTATAATTGTGCTTCATATAAGATTAAGAAAAATAAATTCCAGCCACCATTTATATATTTTGCAACACGGGATACAAAAGGAGCTCTGGCACTGTCTTTTCATGGTAAACCATAGCGCGTTATCGAATAGGAGTTTCTTCTCTTTATTTTGCTTATGAAAAAAATAAGGTAGAACCGCCATATTTCAACTAAAAACATATCAGTTATAGACTTACGTCAAGCTGTCGTAAGATAATAACGTTGTTGTACGTCTGTTACAGTCGTAAGTGCGTCTAAGTTCTTGGTTACCGACAATCCTCATGCGCAGTAGGCATTGTGGAGAAATGACGTCACGCTGTATTTTCGCGCATTTACATTAGCGCAAGTTTTTAGCGCCTTTGAGCACATCCATATATAACGAAGTTACTTCTTTTCTTCGTATGCACCCATTCTAATGTATGTGTGTTTGCAATTGTCGACAGAAAGAAAATCCACATGTGCTTGACGTTAAAAATATTTCGTATTATTACAATATAATCCCATGTTTTATAAAAGCATTATTATATTTTACTGGGAATAATCTTGTTATTAAAAGAAATATTTTTAACGTCAGACGACTGTGAGAAAATCTTATTTATGTATGAAATTTATTTCATGTTATAAACTTAAAAAAAAATCTACTACATAATTTGTTTGTAATAAAACGTGGCATACTGAAAATACGTTCAGTTTGTTGTTGTTTTTTTGTCTGTTTCGGCGATAATATTGTTACTAGAGTTATCACCCACGTCGGCGTGTCCATTGATAATTTTTCTTTTGATATTGTGAATTTTTTGAAAGGTCGTCTGGAGAATAAATGTAATATTTTTTAAATATTTTATTCTGTAGAAAATCAACAAGAATTTATTTAGTTAATGACTATCATTAGATTTTTATTAAGATTATAACACGATGAATTTTTGTGTATAAATTCGGTTAGATTTAACTTTCTTTTTTTTCTCGTGTCAAAACAAGTTAAAAATGGTTTCAAGTTAAAAATAATCAGGTAAAATAGACACAGATATACACATATTGCGAAGTCTTACCTCAAAAGGCTGACAAAACTTTTTGATTTAAAAAATCCATGGCTGAGTGATAAACAATGAAATAGACAGGCCTATGTCACAATGTTGTTTGACACAATTACCAAAAGTCCAAGCTCTTCTTACATTGTAAATGGTTCTAACATTTTGTTGTTAAATGGTTCTAACATTTGACAGTTGAATGTTTGGACCATGTGAGCTGAAGCTCACTATAGGAAAACAAATGTACAAATATTTTGGTCTTTTTGATAAGTTTTTAAAAGTTGTTTCAAATTTAAAAAAAAAATTGATTTGACACAAATTTCCTAAAAGCTGGGTCTACCTAAAATAAATACAAATTTTCAGGGGGACCAGACGTACCCTCCCCCCCCCCCCCCAGATCCGTGCATGATATGTAGTACGCTGATTACAGGGGCGGATCCAGGATTTGAAGTTAGAGGGGGCGCCAGTTTTAGGCAGGGGGTCTGGGGGCATAGCACAAATGCAATTTACAACGCACTAAAAATTACACTAATTTTTATCTGATTAAGCTTATTTTTACACGTAAATTGCAAGTTTTTATCGCGTACGGAATTGTAGCTCCAAGGTCGTCCGTCCATTTTTTTTTAGACCGGGAGCTACAGACCTGCAGCTTCACAGACAATATCGCACAATATATTTATTTTATTGTAAATAATTTATATAACATTTATTTTAACTTAAGTATGTAAAAAAAAAAAAAAAAAAGAATAATGATGGAGTTGAATTGCATATTTTAAACCGCAATGTATTAATGTGTGTTATTTGTAAATATAATTGCATGTGTTTAAGTTTTTTAAGCCGGTCACGTTTTAATTGTCATTTCTAAAATTATAAAAAAGTCTTTTTTGTATATTTACCTCAAATGCTTATAATCTTGAGTATTCTAATAAAGATACAGTTTATAAACAAAAATCTGTTTTTTCTTAATCCGATAATGGTCAGCATATTGTTGTTATAACAGTATATTTACATTATCCAATGTCTTTGCCTGTGATAACACTACGTATCGATTTTGTACTATATAACCCATAATACAAATGACCCCAGATTGAGGCGCAAGCGGGGTTTGCTTATTCATATTTAAATATTTAATCGTACTAGGGCCTAAAATTATATAAATATAAGTAATAAGGAATCATTCTTTGAGTATTATGAGGTGATAATTTTGATCGAGGCGTGATCAAATTCAACAAGATATCTGTGAGCCAATGCTCACTTGTGATACCCCCGCTCTGATGTGAATATGCAAAATAAGCAAAGTCGACATTTAACAGAAAGCTGGCATCCGATTGGTACAGAAATATATCCCACAATATGGCATGCCTAAACAAATAGTGTGTTAAAATTTCAAGCATCTGCGATAAATAGCTGCTGAGAAATCTTTGAGGAAAATTTGTTTGAAAATTTTGGCTAAAATAAACAAAGTACTCATTTAACAGGAAGATGACGTCCGATTGGTAAAAAATATATATCCCACAATATGGCATGCCTTAACAAACACTGTGTAAAAATTTCAAGCATCTCCGATAAATAGCTGCTGAGAAATCTTTGACGAAAATTTGTTTGAAAAGTTTTGCTAAAAAAAAACAAAGTTGTCATTAAACAGGAAGTTGACTTCTGATTGGTACAAAAATATATCCCACGATATAGCATGCCTATACAAATACTGTGTACAAATTTCAAGCATCTGCGGTAAACAGTTGCTGAGAATTCTTTGACGGAAATTTGTTTGAAAAGTTTTGCTAAAAATAAACGAAGTCGTCATTTAACAGAAAGTTGACGTCTGATTGGTACAAAAATATATCCCACGATATAGCTTGCCTATACAAATACTGTGTAAAAATTTCAAGCATCTGCAATAAACAGTTGCTGAGAAATCTTTGACGAAAATGTGTTTGAAAATTTTGGTTAAAAAATAAGCAAAGTCGTCATTTAACAGGAAGTTGACGTCCGATTGGTACAAAAATATATCCCACCATATGGCATGCCTTAACAAACACTGTGTTAAAATTTCAAGCATCTGCGATAGTTGCTGAGATAAATGCGACAGAAATTTTTGTTACGGACGGACAGACAGACGGACAGACAGACAGACAGACAGACGGACGGACAGACAGACACACAAGGGTAAAACAGTATACCCCCTCTCCTTCGGAGCGGGGGTATAATAAAGCCCGAAGGGCTTTATGAAAGATTTGATAACGCCCCGACCGAAATTATCACCTGATAATATTTATATATATATATCAGTGTTTAATAAACCCCATTGTCATTCAGTTAACAGAGAGCACAGAAAGAGGAAGATTGTATAACCGAGGATAGAGGTAATTTGAACTAAAACTTGTTAAATCGGTTTTTGATCTAAGATAAAAGAAAAGAAAATACAACGTCTGTAATGGGTTTCGAATCAGAAATCTTAAGATTTGCCTATCCAGTACGCTATACGTTCGATACTTTTAACAGGTATGCGCTCACAATTAAATAGACTGTCAATTAAATGAATGTGATATGATGCAATACAGAACACAACCGCATGGTTAAGATCCAACGTGTTTACCAATAAAAAGATATACATGATTTGGGTGTACGGTGTATGGGTATACGTTTCATGACTGGTTGACATGACATAATTTTTTATCATGAGAAAGAAGTGCTGCTTGTAACCAATGTGGCCGGAGAAAGATAACGCCGCATGGTCAAAGTCTTGTAGCAGCTTATTTAAGATGTTGAAAAGCGACCATGACTTTTATGTTAACGACTAACTATTGCACATACTTCTATTATTTTGAACAATATATGGTAAAAAATCGATTGATAATTGTAACTCTGGGGGATATACATAAACGGACGATAAACTAAAGCCAATCATATAGGAAGAAACAGTGACTAATATACAACAAACTAGAATTGAGTTCGTTGCAAAAAACGAGGAGGTCTTCCATTACAGCTTCAGGTCAAAATAGGATTGTAAATAAGTCTAAATAAAACCACCCCTTCCCTATAAACTTGTCAGGATCTGACAGGTATTGATATGAAGTCATCTTAACAGGACCTCAACATCTGACCAATCAGGATCATTAGGAACTCTTTAAAAGTTGACAAGACAAATAAATCATGCCTGTTTTCTATGTAACCTCCAATTGCAGAGTATTGAAGAATTACACCTCTCATTAAACAGATAAAGGCATGTATGTGATAAGTTGGGAAGTATTTAGATTGTATGCAAATGTAGAGCTCGTTACAATCAACGAAGAGGCCTCCGTTACAGCTTCTTTGCGATAAGTCTGGGTACAGTGTATATTTAGACCGTATGCAAATGTAGAGGTCGTGTAAAGATGACCTCCTATCGATACCTATCAGACTCTGACGATTGAAAACCTACGCAATAACAGACGAAGAAATTAACATATTGTAAGAAAAGAAAATTCTTGGCAATGAAACTCCTGAAGCACCTTTGTACACTCTCTGGTTGAATAATATCATTCGTTTTGGTTTAAGAGGAGTGACAGAAAATTACAATTTAGGATTTGTGGATTTTAAATTAAAAAAAATCAGTTGGCGGCACAGATATTCTGGAATGTAATGAAAGACAAACAGAAAGAAGAACAGGGGAACATATTGTGGACATCCGCAAAATCAAACCCAGAATGTTTTAGAATGTATTAGAATACAAGAGATCCGATTGATATTTACAAACTATATGCAGCAAAAATACCTCATTCGATACAATATTCGTCAGATGAGGACCCATTCTAGCTATAAAAAAGAACCATCTCTTGAGATGACCCTCTTAGCGATAAATGGTTTTTTAAATGACAAGTTGGAGAAAAAATCTTGCTTCGTTTATGAAAGAGATGGCTACAAAAACCAACTTTACAGGTCAAACGCTTACAAACTACAGCGCAAGAAAACACCTTGTTCAGAAAATCCGTAATTTAAATGTTCCACCAACTCACATTATGCAAATAAGCAGACATAAAAATGTACAGCTGAATTATAGCCAAACAATGAATGAATTCAACAGCTGGAATTTTTAATCATAAATCATTAGAAATCAAAATCCTAGCACTATGAACACCTCTAATATACAATCGATCTGCCAAAAATTTACTTCTTATCTTGAAAACTGTAGAAAAGGTTTTCCGTATACTAGGGGTGCCATATAGGCATCATTTTGCCAAAAAATAAATCAGTTCAACAGCTATTTTTTGTTTTTCATTAAATTATCAAACATAAAAATCATAGCAATATGACTACCTCTGATATATGAACAACTGACCTTCAAAAGAACAACGTCCTATCTTGAAAACTGTAGGAGGATTTATTCGCACAATAGGAATACGTTTTTGGCAACCGCCCGCCCGCCATTTTCACCATATCAATAATAGTGTAGATATTTACTTGAGTGGTTTTGGTACTTTAATTAGAACACGCTGCTGTTGATTTCAAGGGTTTTTTTGGTAATTTTATTAATACGCACAATAATTTAGCTTTGTTAATGAACATTGAAAACGTCTTCATAAATATGAAATTTTTATAGACTAAATAGACACATTAAGTGATTTTTTTTTAAAATGAACTAAGTGTATACGCATTTTAGTACATACTTGATTAAAATACAACTGTAACAATTAATAGTAACTAAATTACATACAAACATTTAAGAAGTATATAACTGTAAGCTCAGTTTCAATCAATTCTGTTTTTAAGCAACAGAAAAGTAGCTGGGAGTGACGAGGGTTCCCCAGCCTTCCATCAAACAGTTCGCTGGTTTCCATCTGTTGACGTCAGAGTAAATCTCCAATAGGCAGCGGATTTAGGTCGTCTCATCCCCAAACTTCCGTTTTCATCACTTCTATACCTGATAACCTCGACTGCACCTTCTGAGTTTTCGATTGCTATATTGTCTACTTTAATGATGCTTTAAGAATCTAATGTCTCATAAACTTCTTAAGGAAGTGGAGATCCGGTTTGCAAAGCTGTAATCAGACTAGCTTTAGATCAACTTGTAACAGGACCAGTGCTGGAAGTAGAAAGCACTGTAGACCATGACCTTCACTCAACGAACCACGTATTTGACTTTTTATCAGCCGAATGGCCTTTATATTCGGTGCTTCAAATACTATATCTTACAGTTTAAACATCACTTGAGGATGCAATTTGCCAGACCCAATTAACATCAGTAGAGACATTAAACAGTTTAAATGTGGATAACTTATGTAAAGATAATCTGCATCAATGATGTAAGAATCAATTTGAACTCGCACTTGGTTGCCTCATAAAGCAACGTGTATGAGCAGGTCCAACTAACCTTTTATTTCATGCCTGACATGATCATTGCTGTAAGCGTGTGTCCAACAACCATCTAGAAGCCACTGCACTGGAATGTATGCGCGCGTAAGTCCCTTAAGTATTCTCACCAACATACAATTCTGACCACCTTTATTCCATAGTTGACCATATTGAAGGCCGCCAAAATTTAAAATGAATTGAAGAATTCATATCGATCTTCATATCTATTTTGACCGATAAACCATGAATAATGTCCGGCTATAGACGAATTGTCACTAGATATTTCGGTGTGCCTAAAACTGGTCATGTGTTCATCTACTTGATCAACAACTTTAACACTAGCACCGTTTTTACTGAGTCTACAAATGTTAATTTGTCATCACATGCCTGGAGCCTGCTACGTATTACATAAGATACGTTTGGTCCGTCTAGTTCTTGATATAAAGGATATCTACGAGGGTCAATCAAAAAATACGAAGACAATGCGGCTGTCTATCGTATATTTTTGATGAAAGTTATGCTTAACAGATTAATCTGTGCACCAACACTTATGTTAATAATATGCGAAGTTTTAGTCCATTTGATGAAACGGTATTTTTGTTACCCCTTAGTTAGTCTCATGTGCCTTTCTTCTTACAATTTAAAATGACACTGAACCACTTAAAATCTTATTTGAACACATTTGCTCGAGAATCATAAGTTAGTTGTTCAATGTTTTCATTTTCTAACCGTGTATATCTTAGTTTACACATAGTCAAATAGATCCTGTTTAAAAAAGATTAAAAATCTCGGGATATTCTTGTGTTAATTATTAAACCTATTTTCAACAGTATGTTGCTGTTAACATGTTGAACATTGTAATTCTCATAAAGATCCTTAACATTTAAAATTACATTAAAGTTTGAGTCTGTTGGGGGTGGGAGGGGGCAAATAATTGTCAAAAGACCACAGCAATAGCTGTATGTCAAGATGATTGCATGTACGAATATGTATACCACACATCATAGCTTTTGACTTTTTGAAAAAATTTTTAAAAAAATATATAGTAGAATTCAATCCCTAATGTGGCAAACCCTACACCGGAAGATAATGGTTTTTTTTTAATTTTACAAACGAGAATCTACACTTTACGAGGTTAATTCCATTAAAAGTAACAGTTTTTCTAGACAAACAGATTTTAGACTGAAAAGTAACTTTCTCTCTATTAATACCAATATGAAAATGTGAAATCACCCCCCCCCCCCCCAAGCCCCTGTCATTGTTGTCACAATCTACCCGCGAAGATCATGATGTTGACAATTTTTAGTCTACACTAGGTCGCTTAAACTAAAGTTACATATTTTGTTGAGAAGATTTTAAGAATGATTCTCTTTATATATATTTAATGTACCCTCCCCCCCCCCCCCCAAAAAAAAAAATGACAAAATATATCCCTGGTAATGATATTGACGAGGCTAGATCAATGCTATATGAGATTGCTTTTAATAAAGTTAGTTTCATTTAATATTGTATTGAATACACAATACTGAAACAAGATAATGATCTAGGGGTCATGATATATATAAAAAGAGACTTCATAAATGTTTAATGTTAATTCTTTTTCATCAAAGTCGCATTGTTAAAATGATATTGTTTTAACATTTTTGAACATTTTTAAAAGAAATATGGGTAAATTCAAGTGTAAATACATGTACAATTCATGTAATTGGGCTTTTTTCAATGCATTTGGGAGAAAAACCCGTTGTACTGGCTTCAGTAGGAGCTATTTAAATCGACACCGTCATCGTGTGTACAACGCAAGACTCAAATACGGTAAGTGTAACATGAAATATTTAAATTGATTTCACTTCATACAGTAAAAAGAAATATTTTGTTATTGTTCATATGCTTCATAAGAGTCTGACCTTTTTTTTTTTTTTACAAGGAATGAGGTAAAAGTGATGGTTATCTGATGAATACGAAAAACATCATGAATTTTTTTAATTTTGTTAAAATGGCGACTCGGATGTTGAACCCAGAAACACGTTTTTTTTTAGTTTTACATTATTATGTAACATTATTATAGTTTCACATTATCATACAACAAAGGTTCACAATCTAGAAAGTTGTTGACAAATTTATGTTATCGAAAATCAATCAATTATAAATAACATCGTAGAATCGATTGCATGAAGAGGTTTTCATCGTCTTTAATGGGAGTTTTTCATGTTAAAGAATTTTTTCGTAATAAAAAACTAAACCATTGTAAATAATAGATTCGATTGCAACACACAAAGTGGTTTCAGAAGTTGGCAAAAATTCTATTGTATGAATAGTTTTGGTCTCTAATGGGGACTTTCCATGACGTAAACAGTAAAACTATACTCCTGGCCTTGATAAAAAAAGGTCTACAAAAGAGATCGCGCTGAATAGAGAATCACTCGACCGAAATACTACAAGCACGAACAAGTTTAAATGTATCTACTCACTATAACCGAAACGTAACAGGTAAAACATGTCTCAGTGAGTTAGGCATTTAAACGCTTATATATTCACACACTGTAAATACAAATAAATGCTGCATACTGTTTTAATCTGGATAATAGTTTTTAATTGATAATAAACATGTCAGCAACAACGCATATACTATTTCCTTCCCAAACATAATTTCATTTTGCGTTGCGAAATATATTATTACAGCTTTTGATAAAGACAAACTTAATCTGTTGTCACTAGCATGTGCAGTATCCATGAACTAAAAATAAGGGAGCAGGTATTAAATTGTAATGTGAGCCTTTTCATTATAGCTTTTCATATCTAAATCCGACCCTTGTTTCTCAATATGTTTTAGTAGCGAAACGACCTCAAACAGATGTACTTAAAAGATCAGTATCAAATATGTATCGAGATAATTAACATTCTATAAATAAATCATTGAGATTCTCATTGGAAAATTAGTCGTAGGATGTCGGTCAAAATGAATGATATTTATATTAAAGCTACCAATCATATGAACTGTTATTTAAGAATTACCATGATTGGGATCTATAAATGTATTAATTGGGGAGCTGTGTGCTTTCAAATTATAACTGTAAAAATTACAGAAGATGTAACATCACCGAGTAAAGTATGGCCTTATAATTCAAGTCTTTAGGTCGGAAAATAACAGGCATGCTTTATTTAACAACCACGCAGAAAGATGTTAATGACACAACAACCGACGTTGTTATTTTTTTAAAAAACATGTATTGCATCAATAGAGCGTAATCGTAATAACTAAAAGAAACAATGTATTAATGACAATATGATACGATAACGAAGCCACAGTTGTTTATTGTTCGCGTTTCCAGATGAGTAATTGCAGTATTAGGGTTTCAGTCCTACATGTATAAGGTAATTCATAAAGTTAAAAGGTATCGACCTCACGATCGAGAAAACTATTTTATTACCAGTTGTCATGACAATGCTAAACTATGGTTAGTTTTGCGTAATTATCTACAAAACATAAAAATGATGCATGTTATTAATTTTTTTTAAGACCAGGGTCAATTTACAAATGATCATTTATGTTTTTTAAAGAAAAGGAATGTTTGTGGATAAGTATTCCTGTAAAGAATGTGGAATCTTTTTTACGACTATCAAATTTACATCGACATCAGCGATCGACACATATATCAAATTCCTTTCGTTGTCAAAAATGTAGAAAATGCTTTACGAGACAGGACATTTATTTACTTCAATATACAAAAAAAAAGGTTTAAACAAAACAAGTTTGAGCCCATTTGACAACAAATGCATATTTATGCGGATGACATCCACACCGTGGTGCACCTTAATGATGTTCGTTATATTAGTCTTGTACATGTATACATAGTCTTGTACATGTATACATAGCATATACTAATAATGCAGCTATTATGATCTGCTTTTCACTTAGTGTATGCATTACTAAAAAAATAATGAAAGTAAGATTGATGTTTTCATTTCTATGTGGTCCATCAAAGGACCCCGGGTGCTGCCGTGGATCCTTCAGTTTCCAGATCCCAGGAAAGGGCTCCTGAGATTCAAGAGTCCAAAATCGATGAAAACTTTGATTATTTCAGAGTCTGTATATTAAAGAGGCATGGTCACAATTAGGGTCAAAAATCATTTTTTTTCGATTTAAATGTCTTTAATGCTTCAGTAAGGCATATATTTTTCTGTGACCAAAAGCGCTGAAAATTACGGTTAGAAAAGCGTCGTGATTTTTCGTAGTTTTCTTTCAATATCTCTTCCCTCGATAGTATTTTGTTAAAATATGTAGAACAGATAATCTTTATAAAGTCAAGAGCTTTCATGTGACCTCAAAGAAAAGGGGCTGATTCTTCAAATAAGGGGCTGAGGGGGCTCTAAAGTCTTTTAATGATCACTTTTTACTGTGAAATATTTTGTGATACGTTTTAGAAGGAATTATGTTCATTTAAACGTTATTCACCTACACATGACAATCATTTACTCCTATGTTACGTAATTAGGGATTTCAATGGGCCAGGCTAGGAGGTTATAACGCTGGCTCGGGCTTCAGCTCCAACTCTAGCTCGAAATCAAAATCGTACTCCTAGGAGTACGCGATCAAATTTTGAGGTCATAAAAGATTTCGAGTACGTACTCCCGGGAGTTTGTACTCCAATTTTCGAGCTCGTACTCTAACTTTTTTTTATGTGCACAAGCGGCTTTTTTGGAACTCTTCTGTAATGGCGGCGCCCTGCTGTTTATATTGACGACAGGTCTTGAATCAATGTAACGGTGAGTTATTACAATACTTTTGATAAAACTTTTTATAATATCCTTTTCCACGAAATATTTATTCATTAAGAGATACTTTTTGACAACAAAACGCACCGGGAAATTGTGCCATCGGCTGCTCAGTGTCCTGCAGACGATAGGATTATTTGTACTCATCGCAATATGGCAGAAAAAGACATTGAGACACTTTGCTTAAAGGAAAGGGTAGACCTTAGCGATAAAAAAAACAAGAACAAATTAATCTGTAGATGAGGAAACGTGTCTTATATCTGCCGTGTTGGACAGGGAGGATGTGCTGTTTGGGGAGTTCAAGGGTCCTGGGGGAAGTCTGGCGTGGCTAAGAGGAGGCAGGGTTGGGAGGAGGTCGCAGATGCTATAAATGCGTAAAAAAGTTCTAAAAAAAATGGTCACTGATGTTATTTTAGAAGCATATGCCTATATTAGTAGCTAGTTGATCATAATAATGAATATTGCATTGGAGGTACCTATAAAGCAGGTGAAAATATTAAAATAATGTGTAGCAAACATTATTAGGCCTAAATAAAATAAGCAAAATATGCAAATTAATTTTACTACATTATATTTGATTTTAATTAATGTTATTATGTTTACCGTGTTATGTTACAATGATCTAGTGAATCTAGTACTAATGTATATTTGATGTTATTTGTTGAAATTTTGATTCCCTAAATATAAATAAAGAATTACTAAACAATACCTCTTTCACTCAATAAGTTATAACAGTTTTGATTAAATCATAAGTTCGATCAACAAATTAACATTTTCTGACAGAAAACAGAAAATATTTAACCAATAAGAATACATGTACACATGTAGCTAGAACCCATTTTGCTATGGATTTAATTCGAGTAAATTGATATATATTTTGGGCAAGGTTAAGAAAATAAGAAAATGTGACAAATGAGGACAAGTTTCTTACACAGACTCAGAATGAGATCTACATCTATTGATTATGTATCATTAAGGTCATGACTTGAAAAAAATAAGCTTAAATTACCACATATTAACTCTTGTAGACAATTTACCAGCAGCAAGAGGTCCCCAGAAGAGTGCAGAAAAAAGTACAACAATGCTAAACAAAGGAGTATGTTTATTAATACCATATATATGTACATGTATTTAGTACATGTATAGACTCAATTAAAAGCATGAATATCATATTTATTTTAATTAACATGTGTAATTACTACGGCTGGCTGTAAAATATTTAGAAGATTTAAACAAAACATTTAAACATCATCCCAATTACCTTAAAATATTTCATTTCATTTTTAACAGCCAAAGAGAAAATCGATTACCTGAAGAGAGATCTCAGGAAGACAGGTGGGACTTGAATTAACAGAAGCAGAAGAAGTGCTTCTTGAGCGACAAGAAGGAAGGCCAAGTCTTTTTGGTCTAGAAGAAGGGTTTGACAGTGATGGTGAGAAAGCAAAATCTAATATTTAAATTTATAAGAATTCACAGAAAATATTAAACAGTCATACACCGATATTGTTTAATTCTGGTTGTAACGCGCTTTCTGATTGACTAAAAAATTATGTTACATCATATAAAGAATGTTGCCTACGTCATAGTAAGACTAACGTCAAAAATGTATCAATACGCCTGACGTATTGTTTGAATTTTGTACAATTTTACGTCATTTTAAAGGTCAAATGACCGTTTTTATCTACAATGAAGATATAGGAAAATTAAATTATAAGCAATGAATTCAATATTTATTAGTTTTATACGATATAAAATGGTTTGACACAGTTTATGCTTTTTGAAGCGGTTTATATAGTGTCAACTGTCCCAATTCATTGCTTATAATCTAATTTTTCTACTCTTCATTGTAGATAAAAACGGTCATTTGACCTTTAATACCCATTCAATAACTGTTTTGTTATACCCTCCAATACAGCTAGATGCAAGTATAATTCTAAGTACATGACTTTTTGTGTACCGGTAGCATTCAGTCATTCATCACAGGTTGTTGAATTCCATTCCACCAGAACGGATGCATGAAATATTTTGATAATTTGCTGGTATATAGTGATGTTTAATATTTATGTTTGGTGGGCAGACCAGCCAAAATAGAAATTGTGAGTCTGTCAGGAGGATGGTCAATGATCTACCTAAAAGTGTTTGATGATTTGTTTTGCGATAAATTATTACCGGTACTAAGTAAAGGAAAATTCATATGATTTACCATTATTTAAATTTGGATATTTTCAAATTCTTTATTACAAGCTCTTAAATTATACTACAGGATATAAATGCAGTTTGATAATGGCCACTGCCATCAAGATCTCTTAAAATACTACATACTAGAGAAATATCTATAAGGGTATTGTGATGTAAATTATCTGCTGAATGACCAATGATTAACATGGATAACCTTGTTTTAATTTTAGATGTAAGATTCACTTGTACTAACAGAGAGACAGAGACAAATAGAAGTCAAGTTGATACAGTTGGTGAGTATTGTTACAATGAATTTTTCCTATGTTATATTGGTATAACATATAAATTTAGGCAGTTCATGCTTTAAACCGCAAATATTCACTATCATTTGCAGTTAATAGGACGTCTAATTTTAAAAATGATGTTAATCTGTACAAAAATCAAGCTTGATGTCAAGCAGATGAATGCATTATGCAAGCACATCCTTTGACGTGGAGTTGGCAAGTTATGAAAATATAATTTAAGATGAATTTGTGTATAGAAAATAGCAGAAAATACAAATAAATTTGAATTAATGAAATCATTTAAATTGTCTTTTACATTAGATATATGTCAACAAATGTAAGTTAAAATTTATTTGTAAATAAAAAAGAATTCAACAATGGAAAAAATGTTTCAATGTATGTTCTTTTATTTATACTTTACATTCAGGTAAAGTAAGAGAGAAGAGGAAGATAGATGAAAGGAAAGAGAACATCACAGAGGACACACAGAGAATAAGGCTAGAGCAGAGGAAGCTAAAATTAGAAATAACAAAGCTTGAGAAGGAGATAAAACTGATTGATACAAAACAGAAGTTCTATGAGATGAAAATGAGTCAGTCAGAAATTTGATTGAAACAAAAGTTATTTGTTTGCCATATGTTATACGTGTGTGGTCCCCTGTTTTGAGATGAGAGATAGAGAAAGAGAGAGATTGATTTTAAGAAGGTATGTGTCGGACAATATTAATTGTTTTATTTACATATGGACTGTTAAAGTTTAAGAATGTTTATTCATGTATATAAACTAATGTACAGTGTTTTATGTTTAGTTGTTTATCCAATTCATTTCAGTTCAGTAGTCTAACAATTATGAATTAATTGCACCTTACCTAGCTGAAAAATGTTTGCACAATATGTGCCCTCATGGCATAGCCATCACCTCCAGCAGGACAAGGTTCAACATTAGCAACTTGCTGCACAACATTCTGCTGTGTTTTAAGAACTTCTCCCCTTACAATACCATAGTTGTGCAGAGTAACTGCAGCTTTAATGTAGACTACTGCCACCTCTGGTTTTGTACGTAGAAAATTCAAACATTGAAATCTCTTTTTTGGGAATCCAAAAGTTTGCTCAATCAGCACTCTGGTTCTGCACAATGCATTATTGTACCGTCTTTCACTTTGATTAACAGGGTTGATGAACGGAGTCATAACAAAAGGACGGCACTGATACCCGGAATCTCCCAGTAACAGCCCATCATGGTCACCTAAATTAAGAATCATCATTGCAAACTGAAAAATTTGAATGACACTTTCTTAGCTTAGCCCCCCCACCTTTTTTGCAAAGTTAAACCTAACCATTAGGCACATAGCATCATAGAGGGTTCAGCCCCCCCCCCCCCTTTTTTCTCGCAGCAAAACTAAGTGTGCATATATTTACCTTGAAAAGATGGGAATATTGAGAATATATGTAACCCCCCCCCCCCCCTCCCCCGGATTAGGAATTCCATAATTTGGAGAAAAAATTTCCTTCCGACGCCAATGAGCCCTATAGTATGAACACTTCAATGATGTCTAGTTGTTTGCAAGAAACTTGTATTTTAAAAGACTGTATTACCTCAGAGGCGGATCCAGCTATTTAGAAAAGGGGGGGGGGGAGGGGGTTCCAACTGATGAAAATCAATACGTGCAACATTTATTTTTTGTAAATAAACAAGCGGGTCATATAGTTTTCTTTCAAATTGTATTTTTCGTACGAAACGAAGTAAAACTTATAATACGTAAGTTAATAAACTAACAATACATTTGAAAGCGGCTTAAAAAAGTAAAACGAATGCGTGTACTCGTACTTGAACGTCGTTTTACTCTATGGCTTGTCGGTTCAAAACTGTTATAAATGAACTATTATAATTGATTTTTTAAAGAAATAGAGTAGAAAATACATTAGAGATGTTATTGTAAATCTGTGTTTGTAGCAATACTGCTTAAGTTATTGTTTTGTATTTCTTTATTTTCCACATGTTTACTCAGTGTAGTAAACATCGGATGCTGAAGGGGAGTACAATGTACATTATTTCGATAAACATTCGATAGGGTTTTTTCATATAAGAACAAAATTACGATACGTTGTATTAAATTCTTTAAACAAGCAATTTTAACTCAATATAATACCGGGGTATTTCAAAGGTCAAGTTTACAAAGAATATCTTTGATGATACGGTACATGTAATACGCATGTAGCTTTAAATCTACCGGTACATAGTCGGACATTTGGACATTTGGACTGATCCTTTACGATGGTTCACTCGACACACATCGTTTTTAGCTCACCTGAGCTGAAAGTTCAAGTGAGCTTTTCTGATCACTTTTTGTCAGACATATGTCTATATGTGTGTCCATAAACTTTTCATATTTTCGACTTCTTCTCCGGTTTCAACCAAAGTTGTCACAAAGCATCCTTAGGTGGAGAGGATTTAAGTTTGTGAGAATGAAGGGCCAAGCCTTCTTTGAAAGGGAGATAATTGAGAAATATTAAAAATTTGTTAGTATTGTCCTTTACAAAAATTTAGATTATTGATAATCAAAATTTGCACATGACAACTTGTCATGTGCAAATTTTGATTATCAATAATCTAAATTTTTGTAAAGGACAGTATCTTAAAAAGACCTTCTTTTCAAAAAACCAATGGGCCAGAGAAGCATTTATTTGTGTAGAAGCATCCTCAAGTTGTATAGATTCAACTGAAGTTTGTTCAAGTCATGATTCCCGGGGGTAAGGTGGGCCACCTCAGGGGGTTGAATTTTTACATAGGAATATAGAAAGAAAAATCTTTTAAAACATTTCTTTTTCTCAAAAATCAGTTGAACAATGTGGTCAATAGGTCTATTGTTAAATAGGGTCATGTTTGAAAGGTCAAGGTCTCAATAATAAACGAACAACTTCTTTTACCTCGTTCAAATTGATGGCACAATGAAGACATTTTGAAAATCCGGTTGTCATGAGTTGCACCTGGCCAATTGCAACATATGCTTGTAATGTTTAAAGCTGGGTCACATACCATCTGCATGAGAAAAGGGAAGGGGTGATGAAATTAACCTGGTACACGACTTTTAAATATGCATTTCTTAATCAATATCAAGATTTAAGTCAGTTATTGAATTTGGACAACAAGAGTCTTGGTTATGTAAAAAATATTGAATGCCTTGTGCATGAATGCTTTCAAGCTAATTTATCGGTACCTGCACGTTTAATGAATGGTACTGTTTTCTGTTTACGAAATCAGCCTCCTGAGGCCCTGATGGTTGGTTATTCGAACATGTGTACCATCTACACATCCCAACACTTTTGGAAAACCTGTGGAGCACATTTTTTAGGTAAATGAAATTATAGAACAAATTTTCTGAACTAGTAAAAATTTACTAAAATTTCACTCCCTCCAAACCCCCATCCATTTAAAGGGTCGATGTATATAAACCGGGTAAAGTAATTATTTCATAAACAAGTTACTTTCCAAGTAAAAGTACTGATCAGAGTTAATGTTTTCGTTATAGTTATCTTAGTAAAAACCTGCAATATGTGCAAACTCCAGCATCACTTGGCGCGCCTGATCTCCCCTTGAAAAAGCTGATGTAGTTTGGTGCCAAATTTGCAATAAGGGCCGATACTTGCCTTATACATCGCCCTGTTGTTGATCTTGAGATCTTCACATCATCACCAACAAGGATGTGGGTGGCACCTGTACCAAGAAATCTCAATGTCACAAGCAGCTGAAGGAGGGGTGGAATTGGGAGGTTCCTCTTTGTAGGAGTAGATAAGTCAGGGAGCTGCCTCAGGAACTAATGGTATCTGGGTGAAACCTATATCTTGCAAATATGTCAGAAGCTGACAAGTCCTCCAGTGGGTTTGACCTATCCCTTAAATTACGCGGAACGCGTTCTCTGATGTGCAGCCATTTCTATGAAAGCAGACGACACCCTGAGTACAAACTTGAAAGTTCGAGTAAGCTCTTTAGCTTACTCGAGATTTAAGCTTTACATACTCCATTTGGAGTATATTTTCCGTACTCGAAAGTTTTATAACCACAATTCGAGTATGTACTCCAGCTCGAAATTTTCAAGACAGCTTTGGAGCCAATTTTGGAGACAGAGCTCGAGCCAGATTTTATAACCTAAAATTATTTGGAGCCATACTCCAAACTTGCTTTTCGAGCTAGAGTTGGAGCTGGAGCCCGAGCTAGCGTTTATAACCTCCTAGCCTGATGTCTTTAACTACCTTATTGATATTGTCAATGCAGAGATCGCCGGGGAATTACTTATTTCATTCAAATAATTTTCAATAGATTTGACAGCTTGGACGTCAATATTGCTTCGAAATTGGTCTGCTTTATCGGGGCACCATAATTTTACACCTGAGTGATTTTTACCTGTAGAAATGTTTCTTGATAAATAGCAAGTAGACAGAGAAAAAGACACTGGGTTATGTACATCTGAAAAAAAGGTTACAAAAGTCATGTATATCGAAATCTTCTAATATTTCAAATACATTTGCACTTGCTAGAACATAGTCAACTGTACTAAGATTTCTACACGTAACAGCACCAACATTTTTATCGTTTCCTACCCGGCTATTAACAATATATACATCGTTGTTTTTATAAAATTCTGTTAGTTTATATCCATAGTTATTTACTGTAGAATCCTGGTCAATTATTTGTAAAGGTATTGAACGCTCCTTGAAATAGAAGAGCGAGCCTCAGTTTCATTATAGGAAAAATCATCACATATATTTACCTGACTCAAAAAATGGTTAGGGGTAAAAAAGTCAGCCAGGTGGCCTAAATTAGCATTACAATCTCCCATTAAACAAACATATTTGTTGTCATTTGATAAATTGACTAAATCTTGTTCAATCTTCAAAAAACAGTCATTTGAAGAATAGTTGCTTCCCTCAGGTGGGATATAACAAGCTCCAAAAAGTACATCTTCACATGCATTAAAAAGAGTTTTGCCAATTTTAAACCGTAAAGCATATTTACAGTCTGTTTTGATAATATGCACATATTTTACAATGCGTTCTCTAATAGCTACAAGAATTCCACCTGATCTGAAATTCGATAATGTATGTCGGCTTTTAGTAAATAACACATATCCAGGTAGACTTATACTGTCCGAGTCGTCTGTTTTTGTTTCGGTGAGACCGATGATATCGTATTTTGAGATGAAATCTGTAAATTCGGCATAGTTCAATCTAGTTTTTATACCACAGACATTAAGTGATAGAAATTTGAGATCGGAATAAGTCTGTTCTCCTGCGTGTCCCTACTTGGTATTGTCTGGGATAGACAAACACTCGCGCTCTCTTTGGGTTTCGGTCACTCGGCGTACGATTGATCCACGCGGGTGTAGGACAGGGAGAGGATTCTGGCGGGGTGTACTCCTTTCCGTCTATGTACAGCCCGTCACGCACTAGTTGAACACGTTTATTGTCTTTTTTCGCCTGCCTTTGCACTGGGTATAACTTTCTCCTCTTTTCTTCAATTTCAGGTGGAAACTGCTCATTTGCGTAGACTTTGCTTCCCTTCAGTCGTTTGGCTGCATTTATGCGAATGTACTCTCTGTCTTTGATGTAGGAGAATTTGGCTACTTTTTTCTTGGGTGGACGCTAAATTCATTCCATTTTCCCATTCTGTGTACTCTTTCAAAGTCAATTCGGTACTCTAACTTGTACTTACTTTGTAAGAAGTCCTGGAGCACTTGTTCTGTATCCTCTCCTTTTTGCTCTTGTATTCCAGTGAAAACCAGGTTGTCACGCATTGACCGCGCTTTCAAGTCAATCACAGAGTTTTCGAGACTGCCACTCGAAGTGACCGGAATTAATGAGCTTGCATTTTTCCGTTTTTGTGTAATACACGATTTTGGTAAAATTCTCCATAAAAAACTAGTAGGCTAATTGTTCGAGAACAATTAGAGGTCTTTCCACCTAATATTTTAATGAATTGCTAGATTGCTCAATAAGATATACAAAACATTGCTATACCTATGATATATGCTGTACTATAAAATGGGAAAACCACAAGGCCATTTATTGATAAATGGTTTTAAAAGAGATTTTTTATTTTTATTATTATCAAGCCATTTTTTTTTTAAATTCCATGTTGTATATAACGGTAAAGATTTATCTAATTACTTTTCTGAATTTTTTTCCACTTACTATGAACAAAACTGAGCCAAATGAATATTCTTTACACAATCGTATAAACAGTAAAGCTAACAATAGAAGAGAGTGTTCTACAGGCTAGCTGTCTTTGTACAAAATGAATAACAAGTTCCACTTGAGTAACCACAGGACTTGATGTGATACCTGGCTGACCCAATTGAATACCTTATTACGCAATCCAGCAAGCTATTGAAACCCTTACTATAATTCTGTATTTCAAATGATATGAAAATTCATTAATTAAAAGACTTCTAAATGACGTTGACCTTTGACCTTTATGTCATTTTGTTTGGCCAAGGTAGACGCTTCTATTCCAAGTGGTCCGAAGTCTGTACGACAAATAATAAAAAAGTTGGAAATGATTTTATAGAAAATTAAAAACTTTCAGGGGGAATAACTACTAGAAGAGGGCCTCAGATCCTTTCGGTATGAATAGATTGAAGAACCCTCCAAGTGTACTGAATACATTGGTAAAAGTTCCAAGTCTTTATCTCTTATGGTTTCAGAGGAGTAGCGATAACAAGCATTTCGTACAATAGGGGCTATAACTCTGTAATTATTCAAAGGTATGAGCCAAGGGGCTATATTTTAAAATGTCTTAAGATGTCCTACTACATCCATGAAAAAGTTTTTCTCTACCACCCTAAACAAAAGAGATATAAAAACTCGTTAATTAACAGCTTCTCAAATGACCTTGACCTTGACCTTTATGTCATTTTGTTTGGCCAAGGTAGACGCTTCCATCCCAAGTGGTCCGAAGTCTCTATGATAAATAATAAAAAAAGTTGGAAGTGATTTTATGGAAATTTAAATACTTTCAGGGGCAATAACTACTACAAGGGGGCTCAAGTCCTTTTGGTATGAATAGATTGAAGAGCCCTCTAAGTGTAATGAAGACATTGGTAAAAGTTCTAAATCTCTATCTCTTATGGTTTCAGAGGAGTAGCGATAACAAGTATTTCCTTCTCAAAGGGCAATAACTATGTAAGTTCTGGGAGTTCTTTGACACAGGGTCAATTGGTACCATAACTTTTCATGAGGAATTACCTAAAGTTTAAATTTTTTGGATAACTCTAATAATAAAAAAGTCACTCCGAGCTAAATAGAAAAAAAGAAGAAGAAGAAGAAGAAGAAGAATAAAAAACATAAAGAAAACAAAGACCTAAAAAATAAGGGCATTAATCCAATTTAAAAATACCAAATAGGTCCCTGATTGTTTTTTCTTTAATACTTATGCCGAGGGTCTTTGTTACACAAAGACAGTTGAAGAAAAAAAACCGCTTTTTATTTTGTTTAAAATGTAGCTACATGTATACAAATGATGATTGCTCACTATAAAAAGAATCCAAAACTCTTTGTATCTACTATTTAGCTTAAAGCTATATTTTAATGATAAAGAGTTAAGCTAAGACGAAGCATTGACTAAATTATTTTGAATTAAAACTATCTTTTTTCATAACAGGATATGTGAAACCTTCAAAATACTTGAAATGCCTAATATTTCAGAGATACATCGAAAAACGTACTCGTGCTTACTGAATTTATTTGTTAGAATGTAATGTTTCAGAAATCAGATATGGTGTAGTGCACATAGTAAGAACACATTATGAATTCATGATACGGTGAATTTTAAATTGTTTAAAATTGATCAGCATAACTTATCAGCCATACTGATGAAAGGGAGGAAAACGATTTGTAGTAAGATTTATGTAAAATCAGACAACAGATGATGATGGTGTGTGTTTTATGAAGAAATGTGTACAGTCGGCATTCCTATGATGGAGGTCGCAGTATTTTACAATAAATGTATTGATGCCTCTTACTTTTCAAACCTATAGGAATTTTCAACCGCTAGATTAGGACTGGACGTCCTTCGTTGTTTATGTGTAGTAGGTAGTTAAACATTCCATATTTTTATTCATTTTAACTTTACTAAGACAAAAGTATATCCACTTTATGTAATTATGATTAGATATGTTAAAAACTAATTAATCATTAAATAAGATTGTTTTTTACATTTTATTAACACTGCAAATATTACAAATAAAAAAATAAGTTTAGTACCTACACCTTGAAGTAGTTTCTAATGTAAAAAATAAAAATATCATTACATGATGCATTCAGTAAGTATGAAAAAAAGCCTAAATCAGAAATGAATAACTTTCAAAAAATAATCGCAGTAAATAAAAGAAACATTATGATCTGCGGTTCACGAGACCAGTGCAATATCCATTGAGCTATGATGGTATTCGACCAAACTAATTGATACAAGCAATTCAACGAAACATTCAATTCCACATGTTGAGATGTAGCGTCTTAGAAAGGATAAGGTGTAGTAAGTTACCTTAAATTTAAATTTACATAAAAAAAAACACACAGGAGCTATCTAAAACATCGTATTCTAAATAATTGTAAAGAAAAAAAACTGTGGCTAATAGTCATTGGTTCCAAGGGTACAGCTTTGTTCTAATGAATATATAATTTTCATAATCAACTACATCATGCGAAACAGAAATGGCTGCATCCATACGTGGAGGCATGTGACGCCTTCGTTCGGGTTTCGTACCTTTTAAATACGATGATTTATCTGTTCATACGTATTTAGGGATTTGAAACAACTGACGGACGTTCTGAATTACAGCCCATATCTGAATGACGGACATTTTCATTATTTGTGTTATACATGTGTCAACAAATTGAACAAATTAGAGAGAAATATTGACTGGTGTGGCGGAGCACTTGGCTAGCAAATAAGATGGTAAATGTGCATGTATTAAACTATCAAAATTGCACGTAAATTATCTTGGGTTAATGATATTATGACATAATGAACAAAAAAAAACTCAGAAAAGAGACGATTTTATGTAATTTTGAAAAACAATTTTTGTTGCAAAGTGAGTTTTTAACAGACTTTAAGCATGTAATAATGAGTTTCACATTCTACAAAACTAAGCGTGCATAAAAAAAGATGAATGCATCTACATGAATATGTTTATGTATTTTTTTTTAATCATAATTTATCGTGTAGAGTACATACATCTAAAATCAAAATTAAATACGTTAAGGTTGTAAAACATTCAAGTGAACATAACTTCTCTCTATTTATATTCAAAGTGAGTCTTTTGACACCATTGAAATAAGACAGTTGATATTCTTTGTAGGAGACTAGGTGGTGAAAAAATTTACTATCATATCTGTCTTTTACTTTGAAATACGTACACATTTTTTGGGGTCATACTTCATAATTTAGGGAAAAGAAAATTCAAATGATTCAGCTTCGAAATTTAAATACTTTCCTTCATATTTTATAGCTGTCGATTTAAACAACGAGAATATTAAGCTTTAAAATTACCACGAATACCCAGCTCTCTTCAATGCAAATTGTAAACATATGTGCGTATTGAAATACAACCTATTACATGTACAAAAATGGTTCAATTTGAAGTTGATTACCATTTATCTAAATTTTATTCATAGTTTACTTCAACAAAAAGTTAGGGTGTTCGCCATTACGCAATTATACATGTACATATGGCCAATACTTTTTAAATTATTCCCGGTGAAGCAAACACTTATCTCGGGTTGTAATTTACAGTTTTGTGAAGGTTAGGAAAAAACAAATATAATTTTTATCAAAAAATTTAATGCTTTATAATTTGAAAATTATTTATTAAATAATATTAAATCAATTATTTTTTTTTATTCTTTTTCATGGGGGGGGGGGGATATTTGTTTGTTTTTTATTTGATCGACATAGTAAAGGAAACATTGTCTGGAAAAGGTATTAATCAATATGTTATGCTATGCCCATTTCTATCATAGCTATTACACGCATATTTTATAGATAGAAAGACGATACCAAGTTTATTGTCTTCCAAAACAACAACTGTTTCCTGAGACGGAGCCGGAGAAATAGTTGCTGTCAAGAGGGACATTAAAATTGGTATCAAATGTTAAGGACATTTGTATTTAATTATACCAAGAAACATTTTCGGGCGGTGCAGATTTTTGACATGATATGAGTTATATTACTTGGTTTGGATTTGTTTTCAGTGTGTGTTATTTTAAATACATTTGCTTTTTAGGGGATGGGTGTAAAAAAAATTGTTTTGTTGTGAATAAAACCGTGAATCTAATAAAAATATATATATATACCTGCGATGATTTAAATCAGACTTGGGTATCCTAATCTCAAGTACCTGTATTCAACATATATCTTTTGTAATTCCTTTTAATTCAAAGCATTGTGATATTCAAATCTGTTGCAGTAACTTGCCTTTTAAAAAAAACTTTAACATTTTTTTCTTCAAAAACTAAATATCCAACAAATTCTTTCAAAATAAAGCAATGATAAAAACGAACGCACACACCGTGACACATCGGAATACGGTGGATGTAGACGCATTCATGTGGTTGAATTTTGAAATCTGACCCTTTTACCTCGACGAAATAAATTTAACCTTTCTACTCGGATTATAGATGGGTTCTTACATTAAAACGAGGCGTTTCAATAGTTTCAGTGTATATAATCACCGAGGGAGAATGGAACAAAACTGTTGGACGGTAAGATAGAATGTTATGCATATTTGTTGTAATTTTATTCACACAATATGTACAGAGGTCTATGTAAATATACTTATGACTAGTTTTAGTTCATGATAACGAAATAAAGCACAAGTTTTATTTAAAATCATTATAATCAATGTATACATCTGCTGCGAATAACATTGCTGATCTTTTGATAGATACATATTATATTGGCGAAGAAAGGATAATATTTACATATAGATGTGGCATAGGATTTTCCTTTTCACATAATGATGTTTTTAATACATTTTGACGGACTTTTTCGGATATCATGGTTCCACAATAAGCTGTTATGGTTTCTTATCGTAAAGGTAGCACTTTAAACCGGGTTTTCTGAAGATAAAATCCGGTTATTTAAAGGTGAAAATGGCGGATGGGCTGCTTTCAAAAATGTACCCTTTACTGTCCGGATATCCCATGCTACAGATAGGAAGTTGTTCTTTTGCAGATCAATTGTACATATATCAGAGGTGTGCATATTGCTAGGATTGTGATTTCTTATAATTGGTGACAAAATACCAGCTGTTTAGTTGGCTCTATGCTCCATTTTTGATGATGCAGTACGCAATCAAGTAAATTTGGAAGCATGTGATTCAGGTATTGGCTGATTTGAACTGATGCGAATTTTATGGGGACCGCTCTTTTGAAGAATTTGATGAATGAATAGATTTAATTTTATTATCGGGAAATTCATTATTTACATGTAAGACAAGTATGAGACACCTTTATGCTGTGTCGTATTATTTATCGAAAAACTGTATTGCATGAGTCTCTTCAGACCTGTAAGTCATGAGCTCGAATCCCCTGGGAATTTAAAATGTTAACCTTTCAAAATTTTCTAAAACGTATTTGTTGTAAAGTATTGTGAAGAGAAAGTCTTAACAGTCGTAAGTATTTCAATTATTATGTATTTTAATCCATATAAATATCGACAAATGTTCCATACAACCTTAAGGGGTTGGAAGGGTGACTTTGAATTTATCTCAGGTTGGGAAACAAATCCTATAAGTTATTTTCCTTTTTTAGAACAGCCTCCGTATATTGTGATTGTTTTGCCCGTGACGTCAAATCATGAGGATTCCTTAAGCACCATCTAGCGGTTGACGAAATAATGAATAATTATGAGGTTCAATGAATAAAGATGGCATGCTTCTTTGTCTCTATCGTACTTGTATACATATTGTTCGCGTATTATCATCAATATCCTGCGGAGACGTATCTTTCTTCACTGATGCAACACCCCCCCCCCTCCCGCAAGTGATTTGGGAAGTCAGTATGTCCTACAAGCTGATAAGTGTCGCGCGGGGGAAAAATAGTTAGAATTGACAAAAAGTATTTTATATGATGCAAACAATGGCCATTATATATATCATTAAAACTGGTACCATATAACTGAACTGAAGTTCTCTGCAAATTCAAAATAAATAGCAAAATTTAGTTCATGTGTTTATTGTTTCCATAGTCTGTGTTTATCGTTTCTATAGTCTTAAAGAGAGAGAGAGAGAGAGAGAGAGAGAGAGAGAGAGAGAGAGAGAGAGAGAGAGAGAGAGAGAGAGAGAGAGATTTCTGTTAAGAAAAAAGAAGTATACGAATTAAACTTCACAAACACAGTTTATCAATCTTTAAATTAGACATCACAAACCGTGTAGAATGCTTCATTGTTAGACATTCTTCTTTTCTCTTTGCTAGAAATCAAACTTCACAAACAGTAAAAAATACATGTACTTCGTTTATAGACATACTTGTTTTCTCTTCCATGAATATGTTTATGTATTGTTTTTTAATCATAATTTATCGTGTAGAGTACATACATCTAAAATCAAAATTAAATACGTTAAGGTTGTAAAACATTCAAGTGAACATAACTTCTCTCTATTTATATTCAAAGTGAGTCTTTTGACACCATTGAAATAAGACAGTTGATATTCTTTGTAGGAGACTAGGTGGTGAAAAAATTTACTATCATATCTGTCTTTTACTTTGAAATACGTACACATTTTTTGGGGTCATACTTCATAATTTAGGGAAGAGAAAATTCAAATGATTCAGCTTCGAAATTTAAATACTTTCCTTCATATTTTATAGCTGTCGATTTAAACAACGAGAATATTAAGCTTTAAAATTACCACGGATACACAGCTCTCTTCAATGCAAATTGTAAACATATGTGCGTATTGAAATACAACCTATTACATGTACAAAAATGGTTCAATTTGAAGTTGATTACAATTTATCTAAATTTTATTCATAGTTTACTTCAACAAAAAGTTAGGGTGTTCGCCATTACGCAATTATACATGTACATATGGCCAATACTTTTTTAAATTATTCCCGGTGAAGCAAACACTTATCTCGGGTTGTCATTTACAGTTTTGTGAAGGTTAGGAAAAAACAAATATAATTTTTATCAAAAAATTTAATGCTTTATAATTTGAAAATTATTTATTAAATAATATTAAATCAATTATTTTTTTTATTCTTTTTCATTGGGGGGGGGGGAATATTTGTTTGTTTTTTATTTGATCGACATAGTAAAGGAAACATTGTCTGGAAAAGGTATTAATCAATATGTTATGCTATGCCCATTTCTATCATAGCTATTACACGCATATTTTATAGATAGAAAGACGATACCAAGTTTATTGTCTTCCAAAACAACAACTGTTTCCTGAGACGGAGCTGGAGAAATAGTTGCTGTCAAGAGGGACATTAAAATTGGTATCAAATGTTAAGGACATTTGTATTTAATTATACCAAGAAACATTTTCGGGCGGTGCAGATTTTTGACATGATATGAGTTATATTACTTGGTTTGGATTTGTTTTCAGTGTGTGTTATTTTAAATACATTTGCTCTTTAGGGGATGGGTGTAAAAAAAATTGTTTTGTTGTGAATAAAACCGTGAATCTAATAAATATATATATATATACCTGCGATGATTTAAATCAGACTTGGGTATCCTAATCTCAAGTACCTGTATTCAACATATATCTTTTGTAATTCCTTTTAATTCAAAGCATTGTGGTATTCAAATTTAATGCAGTAACTTGCCTTTTAAAAAAACTTTAACATTTTTTTCTTCAAAAACTAAATATCCAACAAATTCTTTCAAAATAAAGCAATGATAAAAACGAACGCACACACCGTGACACATCGGAATACGGTGGATGTAGACGCATTCATGTGGTTGAATTTTGAAATCTGACCCTTTTACCTCGACGAAATAAATTTAACCTTTCTACTCGGATTATAGATGGGTTCTTACATTAAAACGAGGCGTTTCAATAGTTTCAGTGTATATAATCACCGAGGGAGAATGGAACAAAACTGTTGGACGGTAAGATAGAATGTTATGCATATTTGTTGTAATTTTATTCACACAATATGTACAGAGGTCTATGTAAATATACTTATGACTAGTTTTAGTTCATGATAACGAAATAAAGCACAAGTTTTATTTAAAATCATTATAATCAATGTATACATCTGCTGCGAATAACATTGCTGATCTTTTGATAGATACATATTATATTGGCGAAGAAAGGATAATATTTACATATAGATGTGGCATAGGATTTTCCTTTTCACATAATGATGTTTTTAATACATTTTGACGGACTTTTTCGGATATCATGGTTCCACAATAAGCTGTTATGGTTTCTTATCGTAAAGGTAGCACTTTAAACCGGGTTTTCTGAAGATAAAATCCGGTTATTTAAAGGTGAAAATGGCGGATGGGCTGCTTTCAAAAATGTACCCTTTACTGTCCGGATATCCCATGCTACAGATAGGAAGTTGTTCTTTTGCAGATCAATTGTACATATATCAGATGTGTGCATATTGCTAGGATTGTGATTTCTTATAATTGGTGACAAAATACCAGCTGTTTAGTTGGCTCTATGCTCCATTTTTGATGATGCAGTACGCAATCAAGTAAATTTGGAAGCATGTGATTCAGGTATTGGCTGATTTGAACTGATGCGAATTTTATGGGGACTGCTCTTTTGAAGAATTTGATGAATGAATAGATTTAATTTTATTATCGGGAAATTCATTATTTACATGTAAGACAAGTATGAGACACCTTTATGCTGTGTCGTATTATTTATCGAAAAACTGTATTGCATGAGTCTCTTCAGACCTGTAAGTCATGAGCTCGAATCCCCTGGGAATTTAAAATGTTAACCTTTCAAAATTTTCTAAAACGTATTTGTTGTAAAGTATTGTGAAGAGAAAGTCTTAACAGTCGTAAGTATTTCAATTATTATGTATTTTAATCCATATAAATATCGACAAATGTTCCATACAACCTTAAGGGGTTGGAAGGGTGACTTTGAATTTATCTCAGGTTGGGAAACAAATCCTATAAGTTATTTTCCTTTTTTAGAACAGCCTCCGTATATTGTGATTGTTTTGCCCGTGACGTCAAATCATGAGGATTCCTTAAGCACCATCTAGCGGTTGACGAAATAATGAATAATTATGAGGTTCAATGAATAAAGATGGCATGCTTCTTTGTCTCTATCGTACTTGTATACATATTGTTCGCGTATTATCATCAATATCCTGCGGAGACGTATCTTTCTTCACTGATGCAACACCCCCCCCCCCCCCCCCTCCCGCAAGTGATTTGGGAAGTCAGTATGTCCTACAAGCTGATAAGTGTCGCGCGGGGGAAAAATAGTTAGAATTGACAAAAAGTATTTTATATGATGCAAACAATGGCCATTATA
This sequence comes from Magallana gigas, assembly GCF_902806645.1. Classification (NCBI taxonomy): domain Eukaryota; kingdom Metazoa; phylum Mollusca; class Bivalvia; order Ostreida; family Ostreidae; genus Magallana; species Magallana gigas. Next base: position 37,442,031 of record NC_047560.1, on the reverse strand, counting down.
TATATCATTAAAACTGGTACCATATAACTGAACTGAAGTTCTCTGCAAATTCAAAATAAATAGCAAAATTTAGTTCATGTGTTTATTGTTTCCATAGTCTGTGTTTATCGTTTCTATAGTCTTAAAGAGAGAGAGAGAGAGAGAGAGAGAGAGAGAGAGAGAGAGATTTCTGTTAAGAAAAAAGAAGTATACGAATTAAACTTCACAAACACAGTTTATCAATCTTTAAATTAGACATCACAAACCGTGTAGAATGCTTCATTGTTAGACATTCTTCTTTTCTCTTTGCTAGAAATCAAACTTCACAAACAGTAAAAAATACATGTACTTCGTTTATAGACATACTTGTTTTCTCTTCCATGAATATGTTTATGTATTTTTTTTTAATCATAATTTATCGTGTAGAGTACATACATCTAAAATCAAAATTAAATACGTTAAGGTTGTAAAACATTCAAGTGAACATAACTTCTCTCTATTTATATTCAAAGTGAGTCTTTTGACACCATTGAAATAAGACAGTTGATATTCTTTGTAGGAGACTAGGTGGTGAAAAAATTTACTATCATATCTGTCTTTTACTTTGAAATACGTACACATTTTTTGGGGTCATACTTCATAATTTAGGGAAGAGAAAATTCAAATGATTCAGCTTCGAAATTTAAATACTTTCCTTCATATTTTATAGCTGTCGATTTAAACAACGAGAATATTAAGCTTTAAAATTACCACGGATACACAGCTCTCTTCAATGCAAATTGTAAACATATGTGCATATTGAAATACAACCTATTACATGTACAAAATGGTTCAATTTGAAGTTGATTACAATTTATCTAAATTTTATTCATAGTTTACTTCAACAAAAAGTTAGGGTGTTCGCCATTACGCAATTATACATGTACATATGGCCAATACTTTTTAAATTATTCCCGGTGAAGCAAACACTTATCTCGGGTTGTCATTTACAGTTTTGTGAAGGTTAGGAAAAAACAAATATAATTTTTATCAAAAAATTTAATGCTTTATAATTTGAAAATTATTTATTAAATAATATTAAATCAATTATTTTTTTTATTCTTTTTCATTGGGGGGGGGGAATATTTGTTTGTTTTTTATTTGATCGACATAGTAAAGGAAACATTGTCTGGAAAAGGTATTAATCAATATGTTATGCTATGCCCATTTCTATCATAGCTATTACACGCATATTTTATAGATAGAAAGACGATACCAAGTTTATTGTCTTCCAAAACAACAACTGTTTCCTGAGACGGAGCTGGAGAAATAGTTGCTGTCAAGAGGGACATTAAAATTGGTATCAAATGTTAAGGACATTTGTATTTAATTATACCAAGAAACATTTTCGGGCGGTGCAGATTTTTGACATGATATGAGTTATATTACTTGGTTTGGATTTGTTTTCAGTGTGTGTTATTTTAAATACATTTGCTCTTTAGGGGATGGGTGTAAAAAAAATTGTTTTGTTGTGAATAAAACCGTGAATCTAATAAATATATATATATATACCTGCGATGATTTAAATCAGACTTGGGTATCCTAATCTCAAGTACCTGTATTCAACATATATCTTTTGTAATTCCTTTTAATTCAAAGCATTGTGGTATTCAAATTTAATGCAGTAACTTGCCTTTTAAAAAAACTTTAACATTTTTTTCTTCAAAAACTAAATATCCAACAAATTCTTTCAAAATAAAGCAATGATAAAAACGAACGCACACACCGTGACACATCGGAATACGGTGGATGTAGACGCATTCATGTGGTTGAATTTTGAAATCTGACCCTTTTACCTCGACGAAATAAATTTAACCTTTCTACTCGGATTATAGATGGGTTCTTACATTAAAACGAGGCGTTTCAATAGTTTCAGTGTATATAATCACCGAGGGAGAATGGAACAAAACTGTTGGACGGTAAGATAGAATGTTATGCATATTTGTTGTAATTTTATTCACACAATATGTACAGAGGTCTATGTAAATATACTTATGACTAGTTTTAGTTCATGATAACGAAATAAAGCACAAGTTTTATTTAAAATCATTATAATCAATGTATACATCTGCTGCGAATAACATTGCTGATCTTTTGATAGATACATATTATATTGGCGAAGAAAGGATAATATTTACATATAGATGTGGCATAGGATTTTCCTTTTCACATAATGATGTTTTTAATACATTTTGACGGACTTTTTCGGATATCATGGTTCCACAATAAGCTGTTATGGTTTCTTATCGTAAAGGTAGCACTTTAAACCGGGTTTTCTGAAGATAAAATCCGGTTATTTAAAGGTGAAAATGGCGGATGGGCTGCTTTCAAAAATGTACCCTTTACTGTCCGGATATCCCATGCTACAGATAGGAAGTTGTTCTTTTGCAGATCAATTGTACATATATCAGATGTGTGCATATTGCTAGGATTGTGATTTCTTATAATTGGTGACAAAATACCAGCTGTTTAGTTGGCTCTATGCTCCATTTTTGATGATGCAGTACGCAATCAAGTAAATTTGGAAGCATGTGATTCAGGTATTGGCTGATTTGAACTGATGCGAATTTTATGGGGACTGCTCTTTTGAAGAATTTGATGAATGAATAGATTTAATTTTATTATCGGGAAATTCATTATTTACATGTAAGACAAGTATGAGACACCTTTATGCTGTGTCGTATTATTTATCGAAAAACTGTATTGCATGAGTCTCTTCAGACCTGTAAGTCATGAGCTCGAATCCCCTGGGAATTTAAAATGTTAACCTTTCAAAATTTTCTAAAACGTATTTGTTGTAAAGTATTGTGAAGAGAAAGTCTTAACAGTCGTAAGTATTTCAATTATTATGTATTTTAATCCATATAAATATCGACAAATGTTCCATACAACCTTAAGGGGTTGGAAGGGTGACTTTGAATTTATCTCAGGTTGGGAAACAAATCCTATAAGTTATTTTCCTTTTTTAGAACAGCCTCCGTATATTGTGATTGTTTTGCCCGTGACGTCAAATCATGAGGATTCCTTAAGCACCATCTAGCGGTTGACGAAATAATGAATAATTATGAGGTTCAATGAATAAAGATGGCATGCTTCTTTGTCTCTATCGTACTTGTATACATATTGTTCGCGTATTATCATCAATATCCTGCGGAGACGTATCTTTCTTCACTGATGCAACACCCCCCCCCCCCTCCCGCAAGTGATTTGGGAAGTCAGTATGTCCTACAAGCTGATAAGTGTCGCGCGGGGGAAAAATAGTTAGAATTGACAAAAAGTATTTTATATGATGCAAACAATGGCCATTATATATATCATTAAAACTGGTACCATATAACTGAACTGAAGTTCTCTGCAAATTCAAAATAAATAGCAAAATTTAGTTCATGTGTTTATTGTTTCCATAGTCTGTGTTTATCGTTTCTATAGTCTTAAAGAGAGAGAGAGAGAGAGAGAGAGAGAGAGAGAGAGAGAGAGATTTCTGTTAAGAAAAAAGAAGTATACGAATTAAACTTCACAAACACAGTTTATCAATCTTTAAATTAGACATCACAAACCGTGTAGAATGCTTCATTGTTAGACATTCTTCTTTTCTCTTTGCTAGAAATCAAACTTCACAAACAGTAAAAAATACATGTACTTCGTTTATAGACATACTTGTTTTCTCTTCCATGAATATGTTTATGTATTTTTTTTTAATCATAATTTATCGTGTAGAGTACATACATCTAAAATCAAAATTAAATACGTTAAGGTTGTAAAACATTCAAGTGAACATAACTTCTCTCTATTTATATTCAAAGTGAGTCTTTTGACACCATTGAAATAAGACAGTTGATATTCTTTGTAGGAGACTAGGTGGTGAAAAAATTTACTATCATATCTGTCTTTTACTTTGAAATACGTACACATTTTTTGGGGTCATACTTCATAATTTAGGGAAGAGAAAATTCAAATGATTCAGCTTCGAAATTTAAATACTTTCCTTCATATTTTATAGCTGTCGATTTAAACAACGAGAATATTAAGCTTTAAAATTACCACGGATACACAGCTCTCTTCAATGCAAATTGTAAACATATGTGCGTATTGAAATACAACCTATTACATGTACAAAAATGGTTCAATTTGAAGTTGATTACAATTTATCTAAATTTTATTCATAGTTTACTTCAACAAAAAGTTAGGGTGTTCGCCATTACGCAATTATACATGTACATATGGCCAATACTTTTTAAATTATTCCCGGTGAAGCAAACACTTATCTCGGGTTGTCATTTACAGTTTTGTGAAGGTTAGGAAAAAACAAATATAATTTTTATCAAAAAATTTAATGCTTTATAATTTGAAAATTATTTATTAAATAATATTAAATCAATTATTTTTTTTATTCTTTTTCATTGGGGGGGGGGGAATATTTGTTTGTTTTTTATTTGATCGACATAGTAAAGGAAACATTGTCTGGAAAAGGTATTAATCAATATGTTATGCTATGCCCATTTCTATCATAGCTATTACACGCATATTTTATAGATAGAAAGACGATACCAAGTTTATTGTCTTCCAAAACAACAACTGTTTCCTGAGACGGAGCTGGAGAAATAGTTGCTGTCAAGAGGGACATTAAAATTGGTATCAAATGTTAAGGACATTTGTATTTAATTATACCAAGAAACATTTTCGGGCGGTGCAGATTTTTGACATGATATGAGTTATATTACTTGGTTTGGATTTGTTTTCAGTGTGTGTTATTTTAAATACATTTGCTCTTTAGGGGATGGGTGTAAAAAAAATTGTTTTGTTGTGAATAAAACCGTGAATCTAATAAATATATATATATATACCTGCGATGATTTAAATCAGACTTGGGTATCCTAATCTCAAGTACCTGTATTCAACATATATCTTTTGTAATTCCTTTTAATTCAAAGCATTGTGATATTCAAATCTGTTGCAGTAACTTGCCTTTTAAAAAAAACTTTAACATTTTTTTCTTCAAAAACTAAATATCCAACAAATTCTTTCAAAATAAAGCAATGATAAAAACGAACGCACACACCGTGACACATCGGAATACGGTGGATGTAGACGCATTCATGTGGTTGAATTTTGAAATCTGACCCTTTTACCTCGACGAAATAAATTTAACCTTTCTACTCGGATTATAGATGGGTTCTTACATTAAAACGAGGCGTTTCAATAGTTTCAGTGTATATAATCACCGAGGGAGAATGGAACAAAACTGTTGGACGGTAAGATAGAATGTTATGCATATTTGTTGTAATTTTATTCACACAATATGTACAGAGGTCTATGTAAATATACTTATGACTAGTTTTAGTGCATGATAACGAAATAAAGCACAAGTTTTATTTAAAATCATTATAATCAATGTATACATCTGCTGCGAATAACATTGCTGATCTTTTGATAGATACATATTATATTGGCGAAGAAAGGATAATATTTACATATAGATGTGGCATAGGATTTTCCTTTTCACATAATGATGTTTTTAATACATTTTGACGGACTTTTTCGGATATCATGGTTCCACAATAAGCTGTTATGGTTTCTTATCGTAAAGGTAGCACTTTAAACCGGGTTTTCTGAAGATAAAATCCGGTTATTTAAAGGTGAAAATGGCGGGTGGGCTGCTTTCAAAAATGTACCCTTTACTGTCCGGATATCCCATGCTACAGATAGGAAGTTGTTCTTTTGCAGATCAATTGTACATATATCAGAGGTGTGCATATTGCTAGGATTGTGATTTCTTATAATTGGTGACAAAATACCAGCTGTTTAGTTGGCTCTATGCTCCATTTTTGATGATGCAGTACGCAATCAAGTTAATTTGGAAGCATGTGATTCAGGTATTGGCTGATTTGAACTGATGCGAATTTTATGGGGACCGCTCTTTTGAAGAATTTGATGAATGAATAGATTTAATTTTATTATCGGGAAATTCATTATTTACATGTAAGACAAGTATGAGACACCTTTATGCTGTGTCGTATTATTTATCGAAAAACTATATTGCATGAGTCTCTTCAGACCTGTAAGTCATGAGCTCGAATCCCCTGGGAATTTAAAATGTTAACCTTTCAAAATTTTCTAAAACGTATTTGTTGTAAAGTATTGTGAAGAGAAAGTCTTAACAGTCGTAAGTATTTCAATTATTATGTATTTTAATCCATATAAATATCGACAAATGTTCCATACAACCTTAAGGGGTTGGAAGGGTGACTTTGAATTTATCTCAGGTTGGGAAACAAATCCTATAAGTTATTTTCCTTTTTTAGAACAGCCTCCGTATATTGTGATTGTTTTGCCCGTGACGTCAAATCATGAGGATTCCTTAAGCACCATCTAGCGGTTGACGAAATAATAAATAATTATGAAGTTCAATGAATAAAGATGGCATGCTTCTTTGTCTCTATCGTACTTGTATACATATTGTTCGCGTATTATCATCAATCTCCTGCGGAGACGTATCTTTCTTCACTGATGCAACACCCCCCCCCCCCTCCCGCAAGTGATTTGGGAAGTCAGTATGTCCTACAAGCTGATAAGTGTCGCGCGGGGGAAAAATAGTTAGAATTGACAAAAAGTATTTTATATGATGCAAACAATGGCCATTATATATATCATTAAAACTGGTACCATATAACTGAACTGAAGTTCTCTGCAAATTCAAAATAAATAGCAAAATTTAGTTCATGTGTTTATTGTTTCCATAGTCTGTGTTTATCGTTTCTATAGTCTTAAAGAGAGAGAGAGAGAGAGAGAGAGAGAGAGAGAGAGAGAGAGAGAGAGAGAGAGAGAGAGAGATTTCTGTTAAGAAAAAAGAAGTATACGAATTAAACTTCACAAACACAGTTTATCAATCTTTAAATTAGACATCACAAACCGTGTAGAATGCTTCATTGTAAGACATTCTTCTTTTCTCTTTGCTAGAAATCAAACTTCACAAACAGTAAAAAATACATGTACTTCGTTTATAGACATACTTGTTTTCTTTTTGCTTGAAATCAAACATCACAAACAGTGTAGAATACATGTATTACATTGTTAGGCATGCCTCCTTTCTCTTTTCTTGAAATCAAACATCACAAACAGTGTAGAATACTTTTTTGTTAGGCATACTTCTTTTCTCTTTACTTGAAACGAAAACTATAAGAACAAATTTTTTTTCACCTTATCTTGGATAGAACACGTGATGCACCTCACGCTTTGATCGGTTGACAGGGGTAACACGTGGACTCCCGACTGAAACTGCATGCTGGATTCAATCACAATGTAGTATATTCTTTTGTCAAAACTAATTTTATGAATTTTAGTATATTTCAAATGAATGTACATAAAATCATGCCCAAAAAGAAAGTTCGATATCTCTCTCTCTCTCTCTCTCTCTCTCTCTCTCTCTCATAACGATCATAAGAGAATAATTATCTGGAGCGACGACACTCATTACAAGTAATCAAGAAATTTATCCCCCTTCTATTTTTCGAGTAATTCGAGTTGTATGCATTTAATAGTATATACAGTGTCCCATGTTGTTTTGTGATGCAAAATTATTTTCTCCTTCCTTTTTTTTTTTAAATAATAAACACGTTTCAGTAGTAACACAACAAGCTTATAAGGTTATGGTTTACATATGTGTTTTTTTGGTATAAGTCTCAAGCAAATGTTGCTTTTTTCTGTTTATCATACTACTAGTATCTATGAACACATTGATTCAGTTTACCTTGTTCGCAACATGTCATTTGGTCAAAGAAATGGTTATTCCATACTTTACAATATTTGTAAACAAATTGATATAAGACTCGATCGAGTTTTGTTTGCATGAATTCTTACCTATGTATCTCTCTCAAAACTTGACTTCTAATGTTCAAATTTTGGTCAATCGTTCAAAATGAGCAAATAAACATTTAATACAAAAGAAAAGAAATATTTGATCTAAAATCGTTTCCAAGTCCTTTTAATATTATCTACATAACTCTGATGTCAACCTGAAAAATATCCTCGCGACCTTAAATTGCCATAATATTAAACTGCTTTGCGCATATTCTAACATAATAAGTGGTAAGCGCGCTGTTTTTCCTTAAATAAAAAAATCATATATTGTCATTAGTACAGTTTCCTCCGAAATGATGCCTCCGTCTATCAGTACTTTTAGTACTTTGATTATTTATTTGACTTAGCTTTGCATTAAACCGAATATATTAAGTTTTATAAGCCTTTAATAAAATATGTATGTATTATTCCAACACAATATTAGGAAATTATCAAATTCTCAAACTCAGAAAGGTGTTCGGGCTTTTGGACTAAGAAACGATAACTCTTTTCTTAGGAACTTTATCAAAAATACATATTTGATTTTGCATTTTTCTGCAATGATTTTCATTCAACTTCCTCATGTCACATTTATTAAAATACATTTTCTAGTAACATCAAGCAGCTTTTTTCAGACGATTTGTCAACAGAGTAAGAAGATACGGTAGTTTATGCTTAGAGGAAAAACTAAAATATTTGCAATAATAAGATCTTTGTATGCTATGAAGTGTTATATTTCTTATGTGTCTGAAGGACATATCGATCATATGACAGGAGGATTTCTTTCAATTTCTTAAAACGTTAACTTTTTAAATTATTTTACAAAAACAAGAAACATTTTAAAAAAAAAATTAAAATACCTATAGCATTACTATCATCATTTTCATGTTTAATAAGTACATGTTATGTGGTATTCTATTGAAAATTGAATAAACTGTGGGAGTATAGAGCCACCATCAACATTATTGCAATATATTGCATAAAGGGTACCCCTATTGTACAAATATCTACTCCTACATATCCAAGATATGAAGTTGTTTTTTTTTTGCAGATCAATTGTACATGTATTAGAGGTGTGCATATTGCTAGAATTTTGATTTTTTATAATTAATGGGCAGAAAACAGCAGTTGAACATAAATTGTTTTTTTTTTTTTTTTATGGTGGGTGGGTGGGGGGGGGGGTGCATATAGGGTACCCCATTTCTCCGTAAAGGTTGTGTTCATCAGTTTAGGGTTGACAAACAGATTATGGATATTGTTAACACAAAAGAAAACCCGGTCTGCTGTCCCATTGATAGCTTTTCTTTTTGTTTTTAGTTTTAAATACATGATATAATTTACTGATTTGTTTTTGATTTGTTTTGATTTTTGTGTGAGTGTTTTTTTTAACATTTTTCTTTATGGGATGGGGTAAAAAAATCTGGTTTGTTAGGAAAAAGACTATGAATTTTATCAAACAAGAATATCTATATGCGCAGTTTTAAATCAGACTGGGGTAACCTGACCTCGAGTGCCTGTGTTCAGACATGTACGAGGGTTGATCCAAAAGCAATGTCACAGATGCGATAAAATCGTGAAAAATCAGCGTTAAGTGACAAAATCGTGCTTTGAGATCTACCTTTTTCAATTAGATCTGAAAATTTTAATGCATCATTATATTTTTTTCTGGAGATATAATATTTTGTAGAGGGTGATGTAATGATAGCCGCCGTACGCTAGCGACGTCATTTCTAGATTGTTGACGTTCTAGTAGAATTTCTTAATTTAGTACACCTTAAAAATAGGCCGAGATGCTTTTTTAAAAATCTTTTTATCATTTTGTTTTCATTTTGTTACTAATTACTCCTTTTGTAATCTTTGGATTGAGTAGTATATTGAATTATTTAATGTTCGTTCAGATTTGTCAAGGAATCTTAAAAAAGTCATGAGCATACATTTTTCTTCATTTTATAAATACTCTTCCACATTAACTTTCAGGTCAGTTTGGTAGTTTATTGGCAGATAGATAACCACAGGTGAACACTAATTCACGTGGTGCTTGTTTATGTGCGTGTGTGTGGTAAAAAGCAATTTGAAACCAAATTAAGTTTTGACACTAAATGCTATCCATACAAAAAATTCTTAAACCTGTCTTAAGTACATACATTTATTCTTAAAATCGATAAACCATTTCTCAACATCACCATTTAATAAGTTATGAAATATATATGTCCAATTCAATTCACACAACTTAAACAAAAAGTCAGGATTTTCGCCATTACGCAATTATACATGTACATAAGGCCAATACTTGTTAAATTATTCCCGGTGAAGCAAAAACACTTATCTCGGGTTGTAATTCACAGTTTAGTGAAGGTTCGGAAAAAACAAATATAATTTTTATCAAAAACGTTTCATATTTTTACTTTTATCATATGTAGTTCTTTTTAGACGGTGGCTATAAATAGCCACGGTCTATTGCTACGGTCCTGACCGGAAGAGTATTTCTCACGGGGACCCTAGCGGATAACGAACGATAACTCTGTTAGGTACATGTATGCAGTGTTATACAGACAATATTTTATTTACGTGTCGATTTCAGTATGAGAACTAATTTTAATCTTATCAGATATTTTAAGCATTATAGCTGCTAATTATTTTGTACATACATTTAAATAATGTATGAAATTGTGTTTTATTTTAAATGAGCCGTTACCCTATCTGCTTACGCGGTATTAATAATATACAGTTATGGTACATTGTGAACGGTAATGTAAGATATAATAATTTTGTTAACTAAACAGTTTCTGTCGATTTTTTTCACAATGAACTGAATAACAATTCGATGAGCGAAGTACAAATAATGACATTAATTCATATGCGCCCGTCCCTGCTAAATGTATGAGACAATCTTTTCTTTGGTTTGGGGGCATTTTTTCAACAGATAACATTATTTACATATTTACGTAAACATCGCCCCGTTTGTTCTCAAATAATTTTTAACTCGCGAGTACAACTCTATTATGAACTTTCTTCGACATTTGTTTCCAAGTGTAAGCAGAAATACACACCGGTTAGAAAGTGTCATCACTTAATGCAATGCTACATCGGCCGTAGCGTATACATCCATGCTATATTTGCGATAAATAATGAAACATGAAGGCAAAAAAATGTGCTTCATAGATGACTCTAGAATTCTGCTGAGCTACAGAAATATAGCTTTCCGAAAATATTGCCGGGATTTGCCAACCTTAGATCTATTGTCTAGTACATGCAAAGAATAAAATCAAAGAAGATGGGTGAATAAGGCGTGTAAAATGCCCATATGAGGAATGATCAGATACGGCAAAATTAAAATATCATTAAATCTGATACTTTTAAAAAAATAATTAAAAACAACGTATATTTAACGTAACATCGAGTTGTAATCTTTAAATATTAAAATACTTGCAATAGATTGATTTAAACTGGCGTATGCGTGTCAAAACCTCCTAATCGTGTAATTTTTATAACTTCAATGCATTTTCTTTCATAGAGTGGGTCTGAGATCATTTTTTTTTTGCCGTCTAGATGTGGTTTAATGGAATTTAAACCGATTGAACTCAATAAAAATGTGAAGAGATGACCCACTACAGTTCAAAAATGTCATTTTGTAGCTCAACAATTGAACGTTTTAGAAATATAATACAAGTCCGTAAATCCGTGGTCATAGTCTCATATAGCATTTAAACAACGCAATTGTGTTGTGAATGAAATGGCTCAGTGGTTAGAGCACCAGCCATTAGGAAACTTTACAGAACTTGGGTTTTTAGGTTGTGGGTTCGATAACACCAAAACTTAAAGTTTTATTATTTTTTTCTTATCTTTTTGAAATATTTCAAACTGAATTTAGGTTTTTGGGTTCGATACCACCAAAACTTAAAGATTTATTATTTTTTTCTTATCTTTTTGAAATATTTCAAACTGAATACTGGTACTGTACCAGTTATCGGCTAAGACCAGTTATCGGCTAAACTGAGAGTTCGGGTTTATAGCACGCGTCAATCCAAGTTTCTTAATTCAGTTGTCTTTTTCGAATAAAGAAAAGTAAGTTTGCTTGAAAACTTTTTTTTAATATTTTTTATACATGAGCTTAAACGATCATTGTTTACCGCTGATTTTACATCTTGGCACTTTCAGCAGTGGGGGAAGTGACGTTATAAGTTAAAAATAGAATATTACCTCATTCTGATACGTTATTATATCCCTTCTTTGATTTGACATATAAAATCAATACATTTAACATGTATAAACAAACGGAATTCACGAATTTCCGAGAGATTCGTAGCGCAATTGAACACCTGATTGCACAATTATGTATTGAATAGTATACAAGTTGGTGTATTACCGTATGATAATAAACGAATTATTTTATGAGTTTTGTTTATAATGTATCATGACCCCGAATACTTTAGTCTGACCTCACAAGGGGCATAATTCAAACTACATTTAGCAGAGTATAAAATCAACATGAACACGGATTTTTACTATGTTATTATCACGAAGCCGATAACTGGTACAGTAAATCGTAAAAACTCGGCAAATTCGGGGCGTGCTTAAACGCACAAAACAAGATGTTTTGGGTTTAAAATAATGATATAAACTAACAGATTGATAAATAAGGAGTTCACTTTTTAAAGTATGTCAAGTTTTATTCAAAAATATCAAGAAATAAGGAATTACGAAAAGAAAACGTTAAATTTTAGCCGATAACTGGTACAGTGCCAGTATAGTTAGAAATTACAATTTTGTAAACTTGTATAATAACATATCAAATAGATTTATTTGAATAAATGCTAAATTTGAAAGTGTATTTTACGACTAAACCAAAAGGGCAGTTGCGCCATCTTATCCCCCCATATTCTTTATATACACAGCTGTACGGTCAGAAAAACGTGCGTTCAGCTTGAATTTTGTTTGTTTGGTGTTTTTAAAAACTTATTTTGTATAATTAATTAATATTTGTTGTAAGTTTACCAGAAAAGTTTAATGTAACAAGTAATTTATGCGTGTTAAAGTGTACTGAGAAGCGATAAAATACATGTGACTTTCCCGAATTCATTCAAATGATTTGAATAAATCTATAGCTAAATACAATAGAACAAATGTTTAAAACGTTGATTAATGAAACTGCCGCGACCGAATGTTGTATGATATTTTTTTTTAAATTTTCATTCACTTTCGTTGTGAGCAAATGGAAATAATCCACTAAAGTCGAAGATAAAATATTGATTTACTCTTCTGTTTCATGATGACGTGCATTCCAAAAGCAATACCAGTTTTATCAAACAGGTTCTTGTAAACCCATTCCGTTTTCTTTACACCTAAATGTATTAACTGACTATGAGGAAAAAAAGCAAATGTGATGATCCACAAGACTGCAACTTTTTCCTCGTGAAGAAAATGAGGGAAAATGCTGTCGAGAGGGACAATTAACATACTATATATATCCCCAAATAGTTAGTAAAAATAAGTATTTTATCATACCAAAGCTTTTTTGTTCTTTTTACTTTGAGCAATCTACAATATATTTAAAGCACAATAGTCCAATCCACACTTTTCAAAAGGTGTTCCTCTTTGCGGGGTCAACCCAAAGGTCAAAAGGGAAAAATCCAAATATTCCCCTTCTTCAAACAATCAAATATTTGGGTGTACTGTGATGAAATCGCTTTGGATTTGATTTATTCATTCAATATGTGGTGGCAACCATTCAAACGGGGTTTTAATGTCAACTGATATAGATACAAACATATTGATACAAAATAGAGATACAATCTTCTATACGACAAAGACTACTGTGATAAATCTTTGGGTTTTTCGCAAAAGATGACGAACAAGAGACACAGCATTTGTAGAGTGAGATCACAGCTACGATTTCCACAGAATTATCCATGTAGGAAACTCACGACCAGTTGTGCGAGTAAGCGTTAAGTATTAGTACATGTATGCGGTACTGGCCGCGGTTTTTGACAAAAATAATTATCATACATCACTCATTGTTACATGTAATATGCCACTTTCAAACGACGCCACCGTCTAACAGTACTTTCAGTACTTTGTTTAACAAGAGCCACCGTTAAGATAAACTGATACTTATTCCGTATTTTTCTTTTATAGTATTCTTTTATCTGGCTTATAACACGGCACCTGACCGACAAATTTTGGATGATATTATAAATGCCTTACTGCAGCATTGTAAAAAAAAACGTAACCATGCCATTTAAATGCCAAACTTGTTATCGGGTTACTCGACATTTGCAAATTCACATACATTCCTCTGATATGTCAACAGTTTTAGTTTGCAGTCGCCTTTCCTTGCATCACGTTTTGTTTTCCTCCGCGTAAATAATGTTTGTATGTATTTCGCCTTTGTATTTAAATTTAGCTGGATCAGGCTGAAATTTTCAATTCCTGTTTTATCTATTGCATGTAATTGCAGCTCAGTAGTTCTGCATCAGATAACAGCGCATTTATTTTGAATGTTAATTATGTTGTTATAATTCTTGTGTATCATTTTTTATACACTTATGATGAAAGGAACTTTAATGCTTTATAATTTGAAAATTATTTATAAAATAATAATACATCAATTATTATTTTTTTTTTTTTTGGGGGAGGGTATTTGTTTGTTTGTTTTTTATTTAATCGACATAGTAAATGAAACATTTTCTGGAAAAGGTAATCATTTAATATTTATTCGTTTGATGAGATATCGGCGCTTCTGATTGGTCGAAAAATTTCTTTGATACCTGCATCAATAAAATTTTCGCCGGATCTACTTTTCTCAACTGTTCTGATCTAACACTATTTATAGAACGGGGATTTCCAAGATAAACACAGTCACTGTCAACAAAATGTAAAGTTGTTTCTGTTTTATTGTCAGCAAACAAAATGCAACCTTGTGAATATAAAACTTTGACAGTTTAAACATCAAAAATAAACAAAACACATTATTTGATTCACGAAATGGACAATTAAGCGTCTTCTCACGATTTCGTCTGCTTGAGATCGATCAACATTTACAGCGAGGCTGGCTGTTCCTTTTCCAGGAATATTATAACGAACATATAGGCCTTCTAAACTTTCCCGATAACACTGCTGTTCAAATTTGGTAACGATAATTTTTAAATTTACACACGTACATGATCGGTCATCAGAATAAGCGTCGTAAAGAAAAGCAATGAATAATGCATCAACTCCTTCGGCGCATTCCAAGCGGCAGATATACCATTTAAGTACATCACTGGCTATCTAGTTACCACAACGTTTACAAAAGTCGCTTATACATACTATTCTTTGTCGATATATCAGCTATTTTCGTCCACGATCGCCTTTCCTTGGATGGTTATGTCCAGTTGCATATTCCAGCGATCTCGCATGAAAACTAGTTTTATTACGAGTTTTTCTGCACAGTGAATAATATCACAAGCTATCGTATGTATTTTCCTTTCGTTTTCAATTCAGCCGGTTCAGATTTTAACTCACTATTTGTATTTAATCCATCAAATTCATCTCAATAGCTCTGCATCAGCTGAAGGCGCATCCATTTTGAATATTGTTGCTGATGTTGTTTTGTATTCATACGCGCCGCTTCATTTACATTATTTACATTTTTGATCAATGAAACTTCACATTTTTGTCCCCCGCCGCAACGCGGGGCGGGGACATAGAAATGCCGGGCGTCCGTCCGTCCGTGTGTCCGTGGGTCCGTGGGTCCGTGGGTCACACTTTTTTGTAAGCGCTCTCATGCCTACAAATTTTGACGGATTTTCATTATATTTATATCAAATGTTTATACCACTATAACCTTGGTCAAGTTCGAAAATCAGCATTGGTCCATCCTTTTTGTTGGAGTTATGGGACTTTGACCGCAGTAATGACTCCGTTTTATCCAAAAATTGACCTTGTAAGCGCTCTCATGCCTACAAATTTTGAGGGATTTTCATTAAATTTATACCAAATGTTTATACCACTATTACCTTGGTCAAGTTTGAAAATCAGCATTAGTCGATACTTTTTGTTGGCGTTATGGGACTTTGACCACAATCATGACTCCGTTTTATCCAAAAATTGACCTTGTAAGCGCTCTCATGCCTACAAATTTTGAGGGATTTTCATTAAATTTATACCAAATGTTTATACCACTATTACCTTGGTCAAGTTCGAAAATCAGCATTAGTCGATACTTTTTGTTGGCGTTATGGGACTTTGACCACAATCATGACTCCGTTTTATCCAAAAATTGACCTTGTAAGCGCTCTCATGCCTACAAATTTTGACGGATTTTCATTAAATTTATACCAAATGTTTATACCACTATTACCTTGGTCAAGTTTGAAAATCAGCGTTAGTCGATACTTTTTGTTGGCGTTACGGGACTTTGACCACAATAATGACTCCGTTTTATCCAAAAATTGACCTTGTAAGCGCTCTCATGCCTACAAATTTTGACGGATTTTCATTAAATTTATACCAAATGTTTATACCACTAATACCTTGGTCAAGTTCCTAAATCAGCCTTGGTCGATAGACTCGATACTAGTATACTGCTTGACCGGCGGGGGACCCTGGAATTCTATTCTTGTTTTATTTGAAAATGTTTTATTAAATGATAAGAAATGAAGATAATAATTTTTCTATTGATCGACATATCAAAGAAAAAATTGACCGGAAAACTTTTTCATCAATGCGCTACTGAAGTTTTCCGGTCAATTTTTTCTTTGATACGTCGATCAATAGAAAAATTATTATCTTCATTTCTTAATTAATCAATATGTTATGCTATGCCCATTTTTATCATAGCTATTACACGCATATTTTATAGATAGAAAGACGATACCAATTTTATTGTCTTCCAAAACAACAACTGTTTCCTGAGACGGAGCTGGAAAAATAGTTGCTGTCAAGCGGGACATTAAAATTGGTATGGAATGTAAACAACATTTGTATTTAATTATACCAAGAAACATTTTCGGGCGGTGCAGATTTTTGTCATGATATGAGATATATTACTTGGTTTGGATTTGTTTTCAGTTTCCATGTGTGTGTTATTTTGAATACATTTGCTTTTTAGGGGATGGACGTAAAAAAATTGTTTTGTTGTGAATAAAACCATGAATCTAATAAAAAAAATATATATATATACCTGCGATGATTTAAATCAGACTTGGGTATCCTAATCTCAAGTACCTGTATTCGACATATATCTTTTGTAATTCCTTTTAATTCAAAGCATTGTGGTATTCAAATCTGTTGCAGTAACATGCCTTTTCAAAACTTTAACATTTTTTTCTTCAAAAACTAAAAATCCAACAAATTCTTTCAAAAGAAAGCAATGATAAAAACGAGCGCACACACCGTGACACATTGGAACACGATGAATGTAGACGCATTCTTGTGGTTAAATTTTGAAATCTGACCCTTTTACCTCAACGAAATAAATTTAACCTTGCTACTTGGATTACAGATAGGTTTTTAGATTTAAACGAGGCGTTTAAATAGTTTCAGTGCATATAATCACCGAGGGAGAATGGAACAAAACTATTGCTTGGTAAGACAGAATGTTATGCATATTTGTTGTAATTTTATTTGCACAATATATATGCAGACGTCTATTGAAATATACTTATGACTAGTTTTAGTGCAAGATGACGATATAAAGCACAATTTTTAATTAAAATCATTATAATCAATGTATACATCTGCTGCGAATAACATTGCTGATCTTTTGATAGATACAAATTATATAGAAAAAGAAAGGATAATAGTTACACATAGATATGGCATAGATTTTTCCTTTTCACATAATGATGTTTTTAATACATTTTGACGGAATTTTATGGATATCATGGTTCCACAAAAAGCTGTTACGGTTACTTATCGTGAAGGTAGCATTTTTAACCGGGTTTTCTTACTAATCTGGTTATTGATATAGTGAAATGGCGGGCGGGTTGCTGTCAAAAGGGTACCCTTACTGTACGAATATCTTTTGCTACAGTTTTTAAGATAGGAAGTTGTTCTTTTTTAGATAAAATGTCCATATATCAGAGGTGTGCATATTCCTAGGATTTTGATTCCTGATAACTGGTGAAAAAATACCAGGTGTTTAGTTGGCTATATGCTCCTATTTTGATGATTCAGTACGCAAAAAAGTAAATTTGGAAGCATGTGATTCAGGTATTTGCTGATGTCAACTGAGGCGAATTCTATGGGGACCGCTCTTTTGAGAAAAAAAAGATAAATGAATAGATTTACGCAGCAATGTTAAAGCGTCCCGATCCTAAAATACGACTAGAAAACGATATTTTTCGAATCATCGTAAAAATACTTGGACTGGGAGTATTTCTTAAAATCTATGTTACATTTTTTTTTACACCGATGTTAAACATTATATTTGACGCATTTTTGTGACGTCATTTGTACTTTGTAATCACGTGACGGGCGAATTTTTTTATGCTTCAGTTATTAAAATACATCTTTTTATACAATCAAGCAGCCTTTTCAGATGATTTGTCAACAGAGTAAGAAAATGTGAAAAATTATGTTTTGGGGAAATACTAAAAAAATTGCAATAATAAAATTTTTGAATGTTAAGAAGTATTATATTTTTTTAGGTGTCCGAAGGATATATCCATCATATGACCAAAAAAATCCTCTCAATTTGAAAATAGTTAACTTGTTAAAAATTTTTTTACAAAAACACAAAAAAATTCTTTAAAATTACCTATAATACCCCTATCATCATTTAAATATTTGATAAGTATATGTTTTGTGGTATTCTATTGAAAATTTAAATAAACTGTGAGTGTATATTACCACCTTAATCACCTCAGAAGCCGTGTCTGTATTTAAAGTTAGACGATAATTTAATAGAGTATTAAATTGATAATAGCAGAAAAACCGTGCAGGTGATTTTCCCTGGTCCAAAAAGGACCAAAAACCTAAACTCGGGTGGATATATACAGGTATCGAGGGGTACCAGAAAGGGTAATAGAATCAGAGGTCCAGTACAGGATAGCTAAAATTAAAAGACAAATTAAAACAGCATCGTAAATGTAACAGATAAAAAACGTCACAAACGAGAAATGTTCTTTCTGAGAAAAAGATAAGATAATGATATTTAACAAGTTTTTCATGAATGATGTCTTGTGTAGTTTGTAATATATTTGTCCCCTTTACTTTAAATGTATATATTTTTTTTTCGCTAAAGGTAGGGTCTGAAATATATCTTTGTCCTACAATCACTCTGTATTCTTTTTTTTATGTCATTTATTTTTTTTCAGATACAGAGAGAAAAATAAATATATGAAATATGGGACTATCATTATTTCGGGCTTTTCTTGTTATTAACGTATTTAGCATTGGAACAGAAAATCCGGTAAGTAACATAACTCTTTAAGTGTTTTTTTTTTTGAAATAATAAATAGTCTATTAATGTATTTAACTATGAAAAAGTTAATTTGATAAATGTGTGGTTTTACTGTTTTCATCCACAAAATTAATGAATAGGTGTAATTTTTAATGGGATTCGTTTTAATAAAAGAGCGTAGAAATATGTTGGGTTGTGTTAATGAAATCAACAATCGCTTGATGATTTGGTTGTTGAATTTTTTGCTAAGCTTTTGTGTATGCTAAATAAGAATATGAATACTGCATAGCTTCATATTAAACTATATTTTTTTTTAGTAATGGGTATGATACTAGCATCTAGCATAAAACAGTATTTAAAAAAAAAACCACATATCTTTTTGTTACTTATTTACTGTTGTTGCATATGCATGCATATACCGTGCATGTAATAAAAAAAACCCAAAGCTGATTTGCATCATGAGAGAAATAAGATCAAATCTGAACAAAGATGTCTTTATGCAAAATTAAAACCTTTTAATGACGTTGCAAAGTTTGTTAAAAGAGTAAAAAGTACTACATTCATTGTGTTGGCCCCATTGTATTTCTTTTATTGTTTAGAATTCATTTTTTTGTGAAAAATGCCCCAAAGCCTCTTTACAAAATTAACCTATTGCAAACTCCATCAATAGATATTGTCAAGAAAAAATGTTCATAGTGTTACTTAAGAATAGTCTTACAAGATGAGTTCAACGTATGTCTCAAAGTTACAACAAACAATTATGCACAGTGGTTACAATTTAGAACAAAACAAAAAAACCTCCTCCAGTAATTATATGCTAATGATACATATTCCTTTTGTAGTTTACTTGAAACTATTTAGTAGATTATCACATCTTGTTCTACTGTATTAGCTATTTCTTGAAGCACAAATATTATACATATGTCATGTTGTTTCAAAAAATGTTGCAATTAATAAAATATAACAGATAATTTGGATACTTTTTATCACTCTTGATTTAATCAAGTTATTAAGCCCATGATTTTATATTCAAAATAATGTACACATACGAATTTTATTATATTAACAACAAAAACTCCAAAAAAAAATTCCCGTGGCTATTATGTCATTTAATCGGACTTAGGCACTATTTGAGCTCAATGTTTCTTTTCGTGTTTAATTTTTAGAATGAATGGATAATATGAGTATTTTTAATACCTCGTCAAATTTGAAAGTTAAGACGCAAGATACAGAGTTTAAAAATTCTTTTTTTGTCAACAAAGCTCGAGCCTTGGTATTGTCAACATATGTGTTTTATTGGAACAAGTGGTATTACATGCTTTCCGTTGAAAACAAAAGGTTTATTGTATCAAAGGGTCGCGGATAGTACGCATGGCCAAGCGTAAAAATTGTCTAAATATGAATATTTACAGTTTTTATAATTCATAATTTTTACTGCAATGTAGTCAATATGGTGTACGTCATTTTCATACGTCATTTGAAGCTATTTTCAATCTAGCACAGGACTTTTAAAAGATATAACGGCAAAAAATGGTCTTTAAAAACGCCCGGAAAAACGACGTGATGACCGCACGGAACGTTGCGCCATCATAAAATCGTGTCGATCGGGGTAAAACACCGATAGAAACAAAACAAACGATGGAGGAAACAGTAAACACATCAAAATAGTTTACTTATCCTCAAGTGGCACAAGCGATATTTTGATGGATATTTTGATGGAGTATGAAATTGTACCCTCTGACCAAACGGTAATTGCGGCATATTATTCTCAGGTAAACCCAGGAATGCGATGTTATAGATACGTCGTTATAACTCAACGTCAGACTGGGCCGTGCGGCATGTATAGGCAATGTATATATAATGATAACCCCAATACAAAAATGTTTATTGTTACTCTCTTCAAAATGTTATAATACTTTCTTGATTATGGCGTCGTTATTTTGAATGAAATAATATGTGTCCACGAACTTTTTGGAGAACCCTCGTAGATTATAAAAATGAAAATACATTTTTTTAAATACTTTACTGCAAGGTCAATAATAATTTAATGTATCAAATGTATTTTGTACCAAATTGTATTTGGTCATCACAGTAAATATTTGTTTATGGAGCCGATGTGTTAAAATGTAAAACGAAATAAATATATCAGTTATTGAAAACAGTTGCTTCTCTCTGTACAAAGCATAGTTTTCCAAGATATAGTTTACTTTGGTTTACTTTTGGAAAATTTGTGTCCAGTTGGGGTTTACTTTAGGTCCACTCAGGGTTTACTTCATTTAACTCGCGGTTTGCATTTAAACATTGAAATGGGAAGCAGACTGTCTTTTATTAATTATCTTAGTGCATGTAAGTCCCAACCCTTGCACATTTAAAATACCCAATGGCATGTACCGTCTGCCTCAGGGATTTACTTCTGATCAGGGTATACCCTCTGGGTTTTTTTTTTTTTTTTTTGGTTGGGGGGGGGGTTACTTGGAGTTTACTCTGCGCCCACTCTAACAAAAACCCGGAGTTATTCCAAAGTAAACTTTGAAAGAAGACCCAGGGTTTAGTCTGGCTGTACTTTCTGTTAGGTTTGGTCTGATCGGTACTGTAAATATATTTTTTTTTCATCAGCAATTCAAGTAAAAAAAAAAATAAATATATTTTCTATATAATTATATAGGGAATTACATACTCTAGTATCTTGCATAAATGCCTGGTAATGTACCCTAATTTTTTGCCAGAAAGCTTGTCAAAGTAGTAGTAAATTAAGAACAAATTCCTGGAAAAATGTTGGGGAACGTGTCGTCAGACCTTAATTTATTTTTAGACAAGTAAATATAAAAAGAAAGGATATAAAATATAACAAACCAATCGCTAAGAACACGAATCTAAAGCATTGGAAGTAGAACTGAATACGCACTTTTTTAAGTTATTCCGTTTTTAACTTAATAACGATAAATATTTTGCAATGTATTATAGAAGCAAAGTTGTTGATCGTAACAGTATCTGTTTAAAAAATCCATTGCCACACCCATTTATTACGTACATGTATTTAGTGATTTCAAGGGACAAGGGACAGAAAGGAATAGCTCCTAAAAAACTCAATCAATTGTATCTTAAAAATGAACAAGAAAATGTTACATGGGTGTCGGAACAAAAAACGTTAGTATTCCTTTCGTGTGAAATCAACAATTTATGACGTTATGGGTGATATTTAGGGGCCAAATGCCTTAAAATTTGACTCAATATAACTAGAGAAGGAGACATACATATTTTGTTAAACAATATAGCAGAGAAAATATATAAATATATATATATATATATATATATATATATATATATATATATATATATATATATATATATGCATTGATGATTCTAATCGAGTCCACTAATAGAAACACTCACACCGGTCCCCATTAAGGATCTACAGGGCTGGCCCCTAAAATTTTTGTAACGAAAACAAACAATTTTATATGGGTTTGGGTAAAAATGTTAGTACATGTATATGCGAGACCTTTTGTATGAAATCAATAATAAGGGGCTGGTCCTTTCAATAGGGATCAATAGACTAGTAACGTTTACTACAAATAACTTACAAACGATCAATATTTTGTAATGCATTATAGAAGCAAAGATGTTCATGGTAACAATATATGTTTGGAAAAATCACCGC